>JAQFZX010000043.1:0-121383 GCA_034682405.1 Hydroisotoma schaefferi | reverse complement strand
ATTACTTAAAAACTAACAAAAGAATTTTACTACTATTTCTCTCCTGTCTCTCTTGTGATGGAACATAATGTAAGACTGCTGCTGCCTGCTTGTGTTTCTCATTCTTTTATTATTGGCTCAGCTCTAAATCTTTCTAGACAATGAGATGATTTTTTCACAGAGAAAAACTTCTGTCTAGTAAAATAATTAGAGAGAAAGAAGTTTTTTCCAGGGGATAATAATAAAGGGAAAAAGATCTACCTTTTGTCTCCAACCCAGACTATCTACCACGTGAAACTTGAAGATGCGAGTTAAGTACTTAAAAAAAGAAGCAAGGAAAGTGAGAAAGTAATTTGATATTTTTCGTAGGTTGTATAGTTAGTAGGTTGAAATGAATGAAGGCTTTAATTTCGTAGAGATTTTGGGCGTTATTCAACCATAGATTCATCGTGTCTACTGTACCTTTACGCTCCCTGAAGAATTTTGGGGTTTTTGTTTGGGGATTTTTACACCAGAAGGTTCTTATCATTAAAGAGACACTTTTTCCTTTATATATTGTTAGATTGGTTTTAAGCAACGGCGACATCGTAAAGTGTACCTATTGTTCTTTATACCTTCAATTAAATTGTATAGTTTTAAAAAAATTCAGAAGCGTGATAATCGTTTGTTTTGTTATCTGCTATGCTTTATGAAGCAATTGCCTTTGCTACAGTCTAGCGTGCAAATAGTGCTCGAAGTATTACTATAATTTAGGAGTTTTAGCTATTGTTTAGGAAAGTATTCTAATTATTGTCGTGAGCTAAGATTTTAATATTTACTATGAAGTATTATATAGTAATTGCAGAATCCATATCCTTACTTTTTCCATATTCTTAAAAATTCTTCCACAGATTGCGATGAAATAAAAGAGACAATGAATCCTGTCATGTGCAGGTAATCGGTGATAAACAAACTTCCCCTCGCTTCTCTTTTTCTATACAAATCTTCTCAAGTTCTTGCATGTTATCGATAAAAAATGCTTTACGACTACTACTAAACGGTAAATCGAAAAGTAAGTTATATTTGGTGTTCCCAAAATCAGTCTAGATACGTTACTTATTTCCATGTACATACATTGGTTTTGTAGGGGTGATATAAAAAAATGCAAGAGAATTTCAAAGGTGTTTATTTTCCCTAAGTTTCTGGAGAGGTTTCCCACAAAAGATCTTACAGTTTAATTTTGGTAGCGAAACTCCAGCTTTGTACAAGTATTTCTGCTGAATCCTTCACATTGGTTTTGGCATTTATCATCTTATTCATCCAGTTATGCACGCCCCACCACACCGACTAACGGCCGTGCGATGATGAATTCATTGCACACGGGGGTGTGAATTGAATTCAAGGCGAGAAAACAATTAAAGAACATTAAGAGTGGTGTTAAAAGCGTATTAGAAAGCACCAAGGGAGAGAATCCAAGGTGATGGTGGTTGGCTTAAGTATTCTACAGAAATACTCCATGAAGAGGTTTCAAAGACGATGATATTTGAGTGAGAAGTGGAGTGGAGTACTTGTGGATGAGAGGATCTACCTTCGGCTACCCGACTATACTAAGCAGCTACTGTATCAAGTCTCTACTTTTGGATATATTCCATAATACTAGGTGTTAGGAAGACCATCCACTGACTTTCTCCTATAGTAAATGGAAGAAAGCTCTACTGTGTTACAGTAGCAACGGGGTTACCTAACTATATTCGACCCCACCTCAGTTTCCAACTGCTTGGATAGTTACTATATTATATGATGATACTAAAGATACAGTTCTTCTTGTTGAGGTTCTGCTAACCCTGTTGGTCGTTTCTGGTCTGGAGAGCCAGATAGGAGTCTTATCTACAGAAGAGTATCTTTGAGACAGGAGTTTTTATTTTCCTGGACATCAAGTTGCACTTTAGTTGATGGGCTCGGTGTAATTTTGAGGAGAGAACAAAGACACCTGCCTCATGTCGCTTTGCTATTAGATGCTTACATACATGTAGTTTCCCAGTGCTGTTCCTCTAATGCAACAACTGCTACTCATACTTCAGACTACATGAGATCCAGAGTTCACTGTTTTTACTTTTACTTCATAGAGAGATGCAAGTAGTTTGTAGGTGGATAGTTAGTAGGTCTATAAAAGCGTGAGGTGAACGATTTCTGAAAGTGGATAAAGTTTAAGGTAACCAAGCTAACATGAACCGTGGAGGAATCAAAGCTGGCTGGAAGTCTATTCAACTGCTGAGTTGTCTAAAGCCAATAACAAGGTTCTCAACTTTAGCAGCAAAGTCTGTTGTGTCCACGCTGCTCGTAGGTATTAAACTGGACTACGCCATGATAAACCTGCTATGCGTGTTTAACTGGAAGTTATACTAAAGTAGTTAAGTTGAAACTGCAGGAAATGGTAGAACTGGCTAGTCTAGAATTATTTATAGAGTTGAGCTCAGTAAGACATATCACTACTACATTATTATTATTATACTGGTTGAATTCAACTTTCCTCCTTTCGTCGAGTATTATTGGTTCTTCATCTTCGTCTCTGTCTACTTTCCCCTGCCTGGGATTCAATATCATATCAATTCAGTCCTACTTTACTTCTCAACACACACTTAAAAGGTTTACTGCCCGTTCACCTTTTATTATTGCCTATTCAATACATTTTCTACTGGTTTAAGTAAATATTTCAGACCCCTATTATATAATAATACTGCCAGCTATTGGTAATGCTAATAGTATCTTTCCAGAAACTAAATCTACTATAAAACTGAATTATTTTATCGTTATAAATTATAAATACGGTTAAAAATTACACAAACAGAATAATATGCAATATTTGATATTTTTTCTTTATTATCCTAAACCCTGCTACTGCTACTACAAATGAAGTTGGGAGGATGCTAAAGTAAGACAATATCTTTCCACTTAGACTTACTTCATGCGGTTTGCCATTAGTACGGGTGTCCCTTTTCAGGTGGCTTTCATTCCCTTTAAATCCTTTGACAAAGAAAGTTAATGGAGTTTTCTTTCCTTGGGCTGCATTTCTCGCCATTTTCCCGTGTGTAAACAATGAGACTATGTAGAAGAACCCAAAGTTAAGTAACCAAAACCCTGTTAAAATACTATTTCTCCGTCTTCATACAGCTCGATCCCCTATACATATTGTTCATAATAATTCAAGGTTAGCTCTATTTGCTTTCACTACGGTATTTGAACATCTGCACCTACCCTATATAAATACTTAAAATTATGACAATCTCTCCTAGAGCTTAATCATTCTTTTAGTTGAGAGAAGTAAGATATTGTAAAGGATGGTGTTGCTGGTTTTAATGGATAGTATTACATTATAGTAATAGTAAAAGTAGAAGTGCTTACTTACTTGTGAAGGAGCAAACCACCTTTCTTCGTCTGCTACTCTCTCCTGATATTTGTTCAAAGTAGCAGAAAGTAAAGTAAAGAAGGGTGATGGAATGGCTCGTTGAAAGTGTTTGTCTCTCAACTTTCTTCACTCAAATCATCCATTTACTTTCCTTTAGTACTTTCACCTAAACTAAACTAAACCCTATTCCATTTCTGTCTCTATTTGTTGTTCTCTAAAAACACCTAAGTCGAACCGGTGGTGGTGGCTAATGTTACCACACCACTACTTCTACTTCTGTTACTGACTATGACTACTACTGGTAAAAGATGTAATAATTGTGATGATAGCGATATATTTCAATGAATAAGACATTCCCATAATAGGCAGGTCATTTCCTCTCCATCTCTAGATCTACCTTCTTATATTTCCCTGTTGTTTGATTTAATACAAACGTGAGTGGCCTATACCTTTAGAATTTACCCCTTGATACATACACAATGGTTTTTCATCCAAAACCTACACTTCTCTCCTGTAGTTAATCCAGGCGTTTTATTATTATTACCAAAGACTTTTGTTGTTTACCCCCTTTCATCCTCCTCAGCTTCCTTTTGAAAAGTTTCTTTCTAACCAACTTTGGCTAGAAGGTGACGGTGAGAGGATGACGATGATGATAATAGTCATGCTGCCGTGGTCCATACTTTAGTAGTTGTAGCAGTGTTTGAATGTGTACCTTAGCTCTGGCTTTGTGATTGGTTTGGATTGGACAGGAGATTTCTTCAGTGAGAAGAGCTTTGGTTGAAACTTTTATTGAAAACGAACCTTTTGGTATTGCATGGCCTTCACGCTATCACGGTAGGATTGAATAGAGGTGGTTGGGATTGGTTGTGTTGAACCTTTTGTTAAAGTAACCTGAGGAGAGAGGATGAGCTCTGAAGTTTACCAAGAGATGATAGAGCTCCTGTGTTGTGCTTTGTTATTGTAACCTGTTTTATCCTCTGAGGTATCTAAAGGATGAAAGAAGAGACCTGTAAGGCAGGTTTTTGGTTGACACGTCTAAATCTGTGGGACTGACTCATTTATTTGGGAGGTTAAGGGAAGGCCAAAGCCCTCAACCTTTTTCGAACAAAGAAACTACTATGTTCTGATTGAAGGAAATGTATGAAAATAGGATGTGCTCAGAGTTTAAGCTACGGTTTCTTTTTTGACATTTATTGTAGATTTAGCTACTACTTCTACTTCAGAGTTAAATGAGAACAGTGGGAATATTAACCGTGGGATGCATATGATATAACAAATGGGTTTTATTTTATGTCTAGCTAAATACTGTGTTGTTTCGCTGGTCAGTATTGAAATAATATTCTGGAAAATTCTATTAGTTTTAGAAATCGAGGTAAAAATAATACAATATCAGTTGAACCTTAAGCAAGAGGTCTACCTTGCCTTGCCTGAGTAAATAATGATGTTTGATAATGATAGCAGGTTTGGGATTCCTGTTTGAACAAACTGAAATAATAATATAGCTTGTTGGAGGAAGAGAGGTCGTGTTGTTTCCGATTGTTAGCTCAACCTAAAATTTAGTGATTCATCAAGTAAAGGTTGAAGGTGGTTTGACAACAGACCTACCACCCTACCTAAACTTTGCTTTTGAAGGTAGTGCAGTATGGTAATGTATTATTACCTCCAATATTAGTAGAGTAGCTTGGGTTATATATGCTTACTTTATTGGTTTAAACCATTATGACTGTACAGTCAACAATTTTAGTGTATGCTCCTGGGCGTTACTAAAAGTTTTCTAGGTTTGCTACTGAATTCACCCCAGTTCCTCTTAACATAGGCTCAGTACTGAATTGGAATTGAAGTACGATTTCTAAAGGTTTTTGGTATCCAGTTTTGATTCAGATTGAAGGTGGTACAGTTGACTGTAGCGGATAAGAGAAATCATAGCAAAGTTTGAGAACAATGCTAAAGTATTGGCTTTGCAGGTGAATCGGCTGGTCCAATAAGGTTACCTGCTCGTAAAGGTAGGTAGGGCGGTTACAAACGTGAAGCAATCAAAGGGTTGGTTTTGGTCTTGAAAACTCAGGTGCTATTGTTCTCGTACTAACATCCCATCCCATTTGTAACCCTAACGTGTAACTGGTTGAAGTGTGCCTACCTGGCTGGCATTACCTGTTAAGCAGTAGCAGCAGGTTGAACCACTATTGTATTCGTACGAGAGCTGATTGGTAAGGGGTTGGACTAGACATAAAAAATGGATTCTTGGCCGATTGTAATGTCCTACTGTTCTATAAGTAAGTGCATACTTGTTTGAATGCCTGTTCGAAGTAAGAGCAAGCAACTGATTCAGCACTGAATTGGGTTATATGTAAATTAAATGAGTAATAATGCAAGAACAACGTGCTATGGTGTTTTTAGTTTATTTTATCTTAATTCATTTAGGTGTTAGTCTTCTCCGATGCACTTCCTTGTACGTTTTAGTGTGCTTGGCAGTGGTTAGTCTTTTAGAACTTTATGATCACTTCGTATCTGATTTAGAAAGCAAGACTATACACATGTATGGGTGAGAATTTTGGTTCTTAGTTAAGTGGAACTTATGTATGTTAGGACGAAATTGAGTATGCAAAGGTTTAGGCGAATAAAATCCAGATTAAACTCTTTCCTAGCACTGATCGTTCAAGATTAAGGCTGCATGGCAGGCAGGCAAGAATGCCGAATACCGTTAGTCATATAAATTGGATTATAACCAAACCATATAAAGCAAATACTTTGTACTGCTTACAATATGGCAGTATCTTATCTCTCTACTGGTAGGTTGCTGGTTTAGTATTTTATTTTGTTAGTGGTACTCCCGTGTAGTTTCAGTTTGGGAGCATATGCGACAGAGTTATGATAGAATTTTAGATCAAACTATGTTTTTATTCTTGTTATCCATGTGCACTCACTCCCATCTTGTTCCATCTTATTAGAAGAAGGAGAAGGGCTTCTGGAAGTTACTGCAACAGCGTTTTATTTTATTATAATAATATGTATTAATAGGTGCCTCATAGAATAATATTATGGATGGGAAAAGGCAGCAGCATAGGGTTGAGTATTTTCAGACGCATCCTTTATATCCTTCTTACTTAGCCAGCTAGTTTACAATACTGTAGTAGTAGGAAGTAGATGTGTGTAATTTTGAGCAGAACTCAGGAGATAATAACATTTTTTGGGAGAGAAGGTTTGAAATTGGATTTTTTTCTCCTGCCCAGAAGGAGCTTAGGTTAGCTCCTTTTTGATATTATTGCTTTGGTTGTTGGTTTGATAGAGCAAGTTGATATTTATTCTAAGGACAAGATAGAGCATAAAAATGGCGTCAACTGTATTTATTTTTGTATGAAACGGGTTAAATGAGAGCATAAAAATGCAATGGTGAAGCAAGAGGACAAATCTCTTCGGTCGGTGAGTGTTCCGCTTATCCGTGTTCATATCGGTCGGTCGGTTGGTCCGTGATGGTTGGTCTTGGGTTTGTGAAGACAGTGATGGTATTTTTCCCAATGTTAACGTTGTGACTTTTGGCCCTCATACTGTCTTTGCATTAGTAAGAGTTAGTATGAAGTAAAATAATACGATTAGGTTTTGTGTGCACGGTTGTACCGCTATTCTCTGACAACAGGGGTGCATATTACTCTGTATTGTTTTATTGTGTACCTAAAGGAGTCCATTTAAAAGGGTACCATATGCTTCTTGGGGTCGGTCCAATGTTATCTTATGATTTCGAAGAAAAAGGGCCAGGAAATTATACGTTTGTGTGTTATCCTTTGCCAATGGATTTCTAGTTGAGAATGAACCTAGGAAGATAAGAGTATGTTTAATCATACACATGCATTTCATATGCCTTTTACAAAATATATACTACATATATTATGGAGTAGATAATCTCAATATTTCTAAATAAATAAACCTACGTGACAAGATTTAATCTTTAGAAATCGAATATTGCATTACCAACTAGCCGGCGTGGAATGGACAGATTGAAACAAGAACATATTCTAAATTACTTGACACGAATAACTAAAGCCGATAGACGTTTTATAAATCAAAAATATTTTTTCATTTAAAAAATACAAGTCACCCGTTATCGCGATTTTAAACCCCATTTTTACCCTTGAACATCCGGATAGATTTTCCTTTTCAAAAATTAAAAACTATTAAAAACTGACACGAACGAGATTCCTGATGGGGATGATTCTTCTCGGTGATCAAACAACTCGATCTTGTATTTGATTACAAGACTGGTCATGCAAATAAGCTTCTTCGTTGGTATTTCCATTCATTCCCTTATTCAAAGGTCTCTGGAAAAATTCCTTCTCCTCTGCCAATTCATCTCAAACAAACAGACTAGCTGACACTTTCTAGTTAGCGTAATAAAAGATTGTATTTTCCTCAACAAGGTTTTCAGTAGCACATACATTGGTACCAGCTCAGCAAGCAGAGATAACTTTAAGAATAAAAATATTTCTTTTATACAAAACTATAAAGACAAAAGAGTTAAAAAAACCTCCTTGCATCTTCTGTCTGTAAGTCTACATCCTCTTCAAAAGAACAAAGGAACTGAGAAATTACAACTGGTACTTCTATTACTGTTGTTCACACTTAGGACAAACAGAAAATGTTTAAGTGATGCGATACATATATTACATACATACATATATATATTTGTAAACGTTACAATGATGAGATGAGATAAGTAGCTTCTAGTAAGAATCGTGGGGTGTCTGTGCCATGCTTTATAGTCAGAGAGAAAGATTCAACTTCTTCTACTTCACACGTTTAAGTAGAGTTTATACTCTTGGTTGAAATTTGTTTCATTCCTTCTCTTATTAGACTTCTTAAAAGTAAGAAAAAAGAAGAGGATGACATCCAAAGGAAGCCTTTGACTGACGACTTGACTTTGACTCAAATTATAAAATAAAATGTATTACAGTTTTACATACACTCCTGCACCCGATGGTAGTAGTGGTACTTATAGTATTACTTTTGTTACTGTAGAGTTTATACGATTTACAAAAAAATTGCAGATAATACATAGAGTATTTTTACATAATATATTATTTTCTCTGTGGAGTAAGATCCCTGTTGATCGGATAGGATCCCCTGCTGGCTCTTTTATTTTCCAAGATTGATCATTGATCTCATTCCTCTTTGACACTTTGTTCCGTTTCTCATTTAAACAATTTTTTACTGTCTGTCTCTCGAAGGAATTCGGGGAGAAGTTTTTTATTGGTCTGCTCTCACTCTGTGCACTCTAGAGAATAATGATTGTAGAAAACAAAGTAAACTGACTTTCCTTTGCAATTAATTGATAACATTTTTATTTGAATGTTTGTAGTCGCCTTAGTATTCCTAACTCACGTCTTAGTCTACTTAAAAGTACGGTCCAAAATACCTGCAGTGGGGGATACCGATAAAAACTTTGAGAATATTACACTATAAATTATGAAGTTAAGAGGACGTATGGGAATTTACAGGAAGGTTTTGCCAGACTCCCATTACAAAGTATATTAATATAATTATAATAATCATAAGATTATAAAATTCTTTTTACTAAAATGTACAATCATATCTCTGTAAAATCTCTAGGTACGGAGATAGTAAAAAAATCGAACGGAAAAACAAATGTTATTTATTTCTTATACTACTAAAAAGGCATATACAGCCGTGGGACAATAGATATTAGGAAATGTTTAATGTTTCCGTCCCACGGTTGACGTTTGGTTGGTGCACCTAACCATCCCACGAAAATTCCCATTACCCAATGGGTTTTATTATGAGAAACACGTATGTGCGGATAGATACTCACTGCTTTTATACACTGCGACTGTATGTGATGCAGGAATGTTTTAAAATTCATAAAAGAATAAATTCAATCTGAGTGCACACGGCGGAAATGTCTAAAGGTAACGATATATTACCCAGCTTAGAGTTTATGTGCCAGCAACGTCTCCAAGGAGGGTTCAACTTGTTAAGAAATTAAATCAAACAAGAACTTTCTCCTAGATAAGATGAACTACCGTATTTTCTCGAATACAAGCCCTCTTCCGAATAGAGGCCCCTCTCGAATAGTGGCCTCCTTTGAAGGTCGAAACTATTTAATAGTGGCCCCTCTCGAATAGTGGCCCCTCTTGAATAGTAGCCACTCCCGAATAGTGCCTCTGGGGCATTGAGTCCTCGGAAGATGAGGAAGGTAAAAGACAGTAGTAATTCTGACTGAATATTAATTTTGTTTCTATATTCTGATATTTAAGTTTGAAATTAAGTAATGCTTTTCCAAATTGAGCGATGCGTTGTCGTTTGTCGTTAAATATTTTAATTGTACACGAATCTCAACTTTTAAATTAAAATATTAGTGGCCCCTTCCGTTTAGTAGACCCCTCAAAAGCCCAAAAATTAATTAGTAGCCCGAGCTTGTATTCGAGACAATACGGTCGACATAAAGAATCTCACCCCTATGATAATGCATTAATGTTCCTGAGAAAGTCGTACAAAAAATATCTACCTCATAATACATATTATTGCAGCTAGAGGAGGAAGGATTGTTTCCAACTTTAACTGTCTCCTGTCCTGTGTCGTATGTGTAGTTCCCTGTAAGTAATGTACCTTCCGTAGGTATTAAGTTAGATATAATATTATAATGTAATATTACATTATCCCCTCTTAAGTAAAGAGTAGGTGTGTGGATTCTCAAAGAAGTAGTGGAGTGAACACCGGGCCGCCAGGATCCCTAATGTTGATAATGTATGCGGAAAAGTCAGTGAAAGGAAAAGTGTCATAAATTTGTAGAAGCTTAAGAAAGTAGATCCCACGTCGTTTCACAAGAAGAATAAGTAGTCCTTGGCTAGAAAGAAGATAGGAGTAGATTTCAGTAAGATAGACTATTTTATTTTAGATTCATTCCTACCATTCATTCCACCTACCTACGAGGTTTATGTATTATTTTACATACTTTAGAGGCAATTGAGGACTAAAGCAATTGTGACTGGTTTGCTTAAAATTCTAAATAAAGAAAGGATATAATAATAATGTACGTCAGCTTCGAACGAGTAATACAAGCAAGGGTAGAACTTAGTTTCTTATCCAGTCCTTCCACTTGTACCCTGAATGGATGATGGGTGTCTTACTTTTTTAACTTGAGATAATATTATACTTATAATGTAATGTTGAATATATTAAGTATCACAGTCAGTCTAATGTTAATGCTTCTGTTGAGGTACATTTTAGTGAAAAAAGAAAGAATTACGAATCCCTGAGTGGAGTGAACTTCCTTTCAAGGGGGTAGTACTAAAACTGGTATACACTTTTAGTGAAGCTAGACTGAATTGAATGAATGTGCATAAATGACAGTAGGAGTGCTCATAATGTAATCTAGGTATGTATAATACAGAATGTAATGTAATAATGGGATGGAATGAGGATGGGAGACCTGAGTATTTCTTTGGTTCTTTTTTCCGTAATTTTTTCCTACAATCTCCCTGAGATGTGTAGTACCGCTGCTGTAAATGTCCTAGTTGGCTAGCACTCGCTCCTGAGTACTCCTCTCTGCTTGAATGTGCTTGGCCTGTTTAACAGAATAAATTTTATAGTTTTTCAGAAGGGACGGTGCAAGAGAGAATAGTTAGGGAGAAAGCATACAGGACTATGGGGTTAGAATAGTAGAGGCTCTTCGCAAATGAACATCACCAGTCCTTTTTGGTCGGACTCAATAAATTACTCTCTAATGTAATCTGTATTATTACCACAGAGTCAAGTAATGCCTGGTAATGTAATGTGAGGGAAGTTCTTCCAGAAAATGGGTTGAAATCGCTAAAAGCAGCAACATTGGCCTTAAATAGTATCAGTCGCAGCAGTGGTGGCATTGTCTGTACGGACATACAACTTGCAACCAAGGAGGGTTTTCAATAAGCGTCATTTACTTTGCTTAATAACGGTAGGCTGGCTTAAGGCAGTGATACAAGTATGTGGATGTAGCTTGTGGCAATACGTAAATGACTGAACCGAAGTTCGCCTGGCTTTACTTTATTACTTTACGTGGCCAATAGAAAGAAAAGAAGAATAGATAAAATACACATATGTACAGATGGTTACTCGGCTGCCCTAATGGGTATAGAGGTATGTGGGATGAGAATACGGGGAAATGTGTATTATGAAGGAGTAGTCTTTGAATTTGGAGAAAGGGTTCAAGAATGGAAACGTCTGTGTCTCTATCTTCATTTGGTTCCACTGCAGTGGTATTAAGATGTAACTTTAATCAGTGGTAAATAACATCAGAAAGTCCAAGTGACAAAGTGGAACTTTTTGCAATGAGACCAACATGGCGATACTATAATGTAGTATCTGTACTGAAGTAATAATATGCAATGAAGTGTAACGACTGTTTACCACTTGCTACTCGGCATACATTCTCTAGGTAGAAACTTCTTCAATCTTCAACCCATAGGGACTGACGCTGGCGGAAAAATATTAGATTTTTCGAGTTGATAAGTGGAAAGAAATCGTAGGCGAAAGGAACAACAACTTTTACAAGTGCAATATGTTTGTTCAGACTGGTTAAAAGGAAGGATGTCCTTATGAGCTTTAGGTTAACTTCATAGGAGCAAGTGTCCACTGCCCCTTGTTCCACACTTGAAGTAGTTGTCTCCATGGGTAAAATATTTTTCTCTTCAGTGGTTTTCCCCTCTATACACGGTTGTTACATAGGTACCTCTATCCTATTATGTCAGTTCTTTAAAATATGGGAGAATTCATACTTGCATATGTACGGATGTTATATTTTATCCAATGCATTCATAGTTGTGTAAGGACCGGTAAATTAAGAAGAAGCTGTAGCAGTACACTTTGGTGCTAAGAAAACAGGAATGAAATGGGTCTTGACTAAACAAAAGGGGACTAGAGAGTGACATAAGTCCAAGAAATTCATTGTTTTTGTATCATTTCTAGAGATTCATTTTTTGTATCGTCCACTGCCTCATATTCACCAAGCAAAGTGCCTAACTAATAAGAGAAGTACTACGGGATGGATACGGTGATAGGAAAGTAAAAGTGAGGCTGTCAAGATAATGTTCTTTCATATCATGCTCCCAGTGTCTCATCCCTTAAGAGCTTTCCCTTCCCTTACCTTTGTCCTATCGTTGATAACATGTTATTACTTTTACAAGCTGAGTGTCTACTTAACTCTCGTAAGAAATTTCCAGAGACACTTGCACTGTCTCTTGCTTATATTCAGTGAAACTGAAATGAGAAAAATATGACTCTGACTCGGCTAATGAAAAGGACACAAGAAGAGAAAGGGTACAAGAGCAAGTTATTGCTTTGAGACTTATTCTTTGATATTATCAAACGATCACAAGACGTGATGCTTATGCTATGCTGTCCCACATCTCTCTCTCACTTACTCCGGCGACTTGACTCCACTTCCGACTTGATCGCCCTGATGTAATTTGACAGAGCTGGTGTCTGTAAAAACATATCCATTCTAGCCTCTAGTAGTAAGTAATGTAATAAATAAAACAAGCCAGGCAGAAGGAAAAAGATCTGACCTGCTTGCCCGCTTTGGGGATTAAATATATTTTTCTTATTAATATTGTAAGACCGACTACGGAAAAAATATTGCTAGAAATGGAAATAGACGTCGAAAAAGTGTAAACAGCGTCTAAGAACTTTACTTAGAGGATATTGCAAGTAGTTTGTCTAAGGAGTTTTTCATTTATGTTTTTTCAGAAGTGGAAGAAGAATTGTCAGAGGAATTGGTGATTGACGAAGATGCCAGTCGATCCGAATCACCTAGTGGGTCCATGAGTCCTGCCACCACAACACGTACGGCTGATTCCAATAATCCACTCCAGTCTGTTGACTCCCCTCAGTCTGACAAGATGACAATCGACGAAGGTAAGCCAGGCGGTTTTAAGATCACATCTTTCCTTCTGCTTTCAAGCGCTTGTTGCTGCTATTTTCCGGCTAGAAATACATGAATAACTCTGCATAACTTGCATATTTACATATACTACAAATGGTACTGGGGAAAAAAGTAAACCGCAACAATAACTAAACCATTTGTTACTTAAGCTATACCCAGTTTACCTATTTGCTTTTGTAGTTGCCTACCTAAAAGGTATGCAAGAAAGTTTGGTATTGGGTAAGTTGTGTTGCGTATAAAGCAGCTATTCATCATGATCATGCATGGCTGGACATTTTAAACTAGGGAGATTTCTCATACAGTCAGTTGTTGCAATAAGCATTCCACTTTCTACCCGTTTCCATGCATGTGTTTACCATTTAAAGTGTATCGTATAGGTATCTTGAGTATCTAGAAGCTATCTGTGGTCGGTATTTATTGAAGTTTTAAAAAACACGGCAGCAATCTATCTATCTAAAAGCCATATAGGGTTAGCAGGGTTAACCATATCACTTTTCAGAAGAAGAGTTAACTTAACCTGAGAAAGGGAGTGACAAGAGAGGAATCGAAGGAAATTTATTTGATTTTCTCGCTTCAGCACCGCCTCGAACTCTAACGCATCTCCAGACGTTGAGTTGACGTGATGGAAGGAAAGTACATGGAACTACCAACCACGATATTGCATGTATTGAGTTAAAACGAACAGCAACCCTTTGCTAACCGAGTTCATAGTACCTAAGCAGTGTGGTCTCCTAAGCATGAAATGCGGGCCGGTATATTATTTGATACGGGAAAGGGCAGGTTGAAGGTTGGCAAGGTTGTAAATCGCTTTTTGACTCGTTTCACCCAAAAGGAAAGTTTGCAGTTTGTCTAATAGTTTTCTGGAAAAGCTAAAAGGGTTAGAGTATGAATGAATGACTAAGGTTTGTCAGGATGCTATGTAGTGCAGAGGCAAAGAGAAACAAATCGAAGTAGAGAAATCTTTCTTTGCTTGGTTTGGTAGGTTAAAATTGTATTATTTGTCTTTGCTTACCTTTTTACTACCTCGCCTAACCCTTGCTTGCACTACTTTTCCAAGTTGGTTAGGTATATAACGGATAGTTTCCATTATAACTGAGTTAAGCAAACAAAGCAAAAAAGTTACAGTCTTGATAAACCCTTGCCTAAAATGATTTCGGAAGCTGTTCTTTACTTTTTCTTACTACCAACTAGTTGAGGAACTCCCGTACGAATTCCACAAATGAAATTACAAGGAAAATTGAGACAGTTCAAGTGCCTAGTCTAGAAATAGAATGTAAAAGCGGTTCAAGATTGTTAAACATTGTTCAAATGTCGGAGCAATTTCCTTACTCATTTTTCTCATGTCGCTAAACAATCCCAAGTATGCTTGATCTTTAGGTGAATCGATTTGGGGTTAGTGTTCAATCGAATCTCACCGTTTTACAAATCCCAGCCTTTAGGAATTAAATTGATCTAGATTTCGAACATTTAAAAAGAAATCAGATGAATTCTTAAAGGGTAAAGTAATTTTTTACGCTTTTTCTGTTACCTTATACGTACGTCCTACTAGCTAGGCTAACAGTGGTACAGTGGCAGTCTACCACGGTTTCGTTATCCGTAGCATTGACTAATCTTAGGCATTTGTAATTGTAAGGAATCCTTCTCCCGCGTACTAATTTTACTCTACAACTACTAACTAATGAGCAAACCTACTCATTGTCACCGGAAAGTAAATTACTAACGTAGACAAAACCTGCTTCACTGCACAATGAGTTTTTATTACAGTAGCTACAGTTCACCATTAATTACTGCAGTTCCTTGCTGCTACGACTTCTCTCTCTTTGATAATAAAATCCCCGTGCGTATAACCATCCATATAAAAATCCAACATAAACATCATCACAGACAGGGTTAAGTAAGTAAAATAATAGAAGAAATGAAGCCTGAAATTACTGTTAATTGAAAAGAAACCTTAATAATTTGTTAAAAGGGACACACAACTAACTAAACAAGACTTACAATAACCCAATGTTTAACATAGCATTAGTCTTCTACAGTAACCAAGCGGTCCCTTATTTCTAATGCTAACTTTCTCCAGTCTCTGTTTTTCGTAGTGTAAGTGAGTGACTAATTTAGCATCGTTTGTTTCTTTCATTTCCTGAGCTCACTTTTCTTTTCCACTTGACTCTACTTTTCTTGCCTTCTTGTCACTAACAAAAGTGAACTACTAAGTAGAAGACCAAGCGAGCGTAACCAACTATGTAAACTAGTATAAGATCCTGTACACTTGCTGCTACTGGTTAAGCCCTTAAAGAAATAAGTAGCTATTTAATAGTGTATGCATTATAATCAGAAATAGGTAGACCCCTGTCTGATACGTATGCACGGGTAGAGGCTGGTTGGTTCATCGGACGGAAGAGTCAGGGACTAAGTCACTCACTCACTTTCTTTACTCTCTATGACTAATTTTTTAATCAGGAACCTATTTTTCTGGCACGAATCTTATAATGGGATTTAATTAAAAGCTTCATTCCTCACTGTTGACGAGAAGGTTGAGAGAAAGAACTACTACGGGGTAAGGCATAGTTTTAACTTGCCTTCTACTGCTACTACTCCGACTGCTAACTTTTACCAAAAATAAAGGAAAGAGAAAGGGAAAAAATTATCCTCATAATTAATTTGCCAACCTTTCATCATCGTCAGAGAGAGCTGGTTCATCCACAAACCCAGGACGAATCAGCTCCGGAGCAAAGCTTCAGTTTCATCCAGCTTGGTCGCAATCAAGCACAGAATACCAAATTCAAATACTTCATCATCTCTCAGGTTTTCTTAGTAGAGGCGATAAACTCCTGGTGGAATTCTTTCTCCTAAGACCCACCGACATATCCAACTGCCACCATGCTGGTAGTGTACAGACAGAGCTGTAGACGATTTACAAGAAGTTCTTTCCTTTATGCAAGCTAGTCGGCTCTCTAAAACAAAAGAGTCGTGAGACACATGCTTCAATGCATAGCAAACCTGACTTTCCAAACATAGATCATCTTCACGGGCAAGTACACTAAGATTGAATAGGTGAATAGCATACAAAAGGTGGTAGGTA
Organism: Hydroisotoma schaefferi; assembly: GCA_034682405.1. Lineage (NCBI taxonomy): Eukaryota > Metazoa > Arthropoda > Collembola > Entomobryomorpha > Isotomidae > Hydroisotoma > Hydroisotoma schaefferi. The sequence continues at coordinate 105,009 of JAQFZX010000043.1, read as the reverse complement.
TATTATATATGCACCCCGATGCTTTAGTCGCGGTGTGAGTGTTTAGCTGTTTCAAGAGCAATTCATTCAGGAGTTGAGTAATTATAAAATAAATTTTGTCGGAAATAACCTAAGAAATTATACGAAGTGGGCATAGGTAGTGAGTTTATTTTATATCCTGAATCCGCTTGAGAAAGAATATACTTAAGAGGAGAGTTTATTCTAAGAGATAGATGGACGTGCTTTGTTTGAGTTGATTAAAAGAGAGCTTTGATTCTATTCAGACAGATGTGAATAAAATGATGATGATGAGAAGGACTACTAAGGGACAGAGGATGGTAGATTAGAGAAGTTAAATTGATATTTTGTATCTTTGTATGAGGTCTATTCTTCCTCTTATGGTAATGAAGCTAAATCACCATCAGCCTTGAATGAGTTGAGGTTGAGTTTTCTCTCAAATGTACGTTGGCTGGAGTTGATCTTTCAAGACGGATTCAACTTTTAATTCTGGGCAAAGGAAGGATTGTTCTTTTCCTCAGAATAATAATGAGACAAATAAATGGATTTAGTTTGTGGATTGTAAGTAGGATTATAGGAAGATAATAGACACACCTAGCAAGACGATTGTTTAATGAAGTAGATGCTTTAGGAAGATTGTCTGATCAGGAGAAATGTGTTTAAATGGGGATAAAAGAAGCATATGGGATTTAATATACTATATAGGATTGTCATTGTCTGATAATAAAGTTAGTAGGATAAGTTGTTTGTCTGAATGGTATATCGCTGCTTTTTAAGGTATACGGTGATTATACCATAGAAAATAGGGTACTTGAGAGAGTTAGTGTCATTCGACCATATAAAAGTACCTATAGTAATACTTTCAGCGCATTATGGTTCAACTTTTAATATCACTGTATGTAAGACTGATGATTATTCAATGAAAAGGGATTGAGACAACAAGAACAGGCGATATTTAATTAGAAAAGCTTTAAACTAAAGTATAAGTAAGTTCCCTCGTTGGTTGACTGGCCTTAAGAGTTGGTCGGTTTGAGTTCCTTTTAATTTTGAGTGATTTGTTCTTACTTAATCTAGAGACTTGATTTGAGAAAGTCAAGCAAGGAATGCATAAAATGTTACCAGTAATAGAGTTTTCAATTAGTGAATCAAGCGTATAAATGTGTACTATACATAGTTTATATAAAGTCTCCGAGCAGGAGGTTCCTCATTCTAATACAATCAAGCGATACGCATTTTAAATAGGGAGGAAATAAAGTAAGTAAGAAGAGGGAATACTTTGAAAGAGACTCCTAGTCGAGCTAAACGGTTCATATAGATAATTAAAACAATTGAGAAATAAAAGTTGAGTGGTTTGGTTGGCTTTAGGAGGTTGAGGAGACAGGGAAAGAAGGGAAGTTGAGTAAGGAGGAATTTGTAAGAATAATTTAGTAGATTGAGATATACATCTTTCTCCGTTAAAGAAGTTGGTTGTAGTAGGAGAAAATAGTAGTAATAGAGGGACCTTAGTAGTTAGCAGTCACCCAGTATGTATGGAGCAAAGTAAGTAATAGCTCAAAGTGAATGGAAAGAGTGTGTATATTAGTTTGTTTCAAGCAAAGGCAAGGGTAGTTTAGGTGTGGGATTTTCTAAGTGTATATTTCATATGGATGAGCCTCTTTTGGTTAAATTTATCTTTGCATTTGAGCCTTGTGTCTTTCTCCTGCCTGGGTGGCTTGGCTGTGTGTATTCTGCTCCCGAGTGAGTGAACCTCTTCCACACAGCAAGATACAGAATAATGTACTACTGGGGAGATACCGTCCGTATGCCCAAACCTGTAACTTTGTGTGGAGAAAGGTAAATCTTTTAGGGCAAAGTTGAGTGCTTTTCACGGCCCATAAAATCGTGGGAATTGCTACCTTTACTGTGGACAGATTTGGAGAAAGTAGGTAGTAGTAAGAGTAGCTTAGGTTATAATATTACTTTAACCGACTAGTTTTGTTGCTGGTTTCTATTGCATCTCATCTCGTTGTCTCATCTTTATCTTGTATCATTACAGATGATGTTACCTTGTCTTACTTTTCCCATTAGTTAGGTGGGTTGTTGGATGGAAAAATTGATATTACTATTGCTCTTGCTGCCGTTATTGCTATTACATCAAGTGTTTGGGTGAATTAGGGCAATAATAGTAGTAAAGGCTTAGCGAACAGGGAAAATAATGAATTGCTCAGCTCAAATTATCTTGTCATTCTCTTTGTTTTAGGGGGAATTGCTATCTATTTAAACTTATGGGTACATTTTGTCCATTTTAACCAGTGGTGGGCACTTTTGACAAAAAAAATATTACAACACAACACAACACATTAATTAATTATTTCGAAACCGGGTGTGACAGTGTTAACACTCAGTGTCATTGAAGGTGTTGGCTACCACTGATTTTAACATGGGTTGCCTTTTTTTTCAATTCGAAGAGTTTTTAGAACTATTGAAACTATATTTTTTTGAGAATATTCAGGTTGTAGGTTCGCCTTTGGTTATCTACTTTACTTGGTATTGTTTTATGATTAACTTTTTATAATCAGACTTCTTTCTGAAGCAGCAATGATTTACCGTTATGGACAATGTATACAAAGAAAGATTAAAAGAAATTGACGAGAGCAAGTCGTATAAATACAACCACTACAAACTCTGCATATATGGGAATCCCTAAGGTTTTAAGGATGAGCATTCAAGCTTGAAACCAATAAAGCGTGTATTTGACAGCGATAGGATGTCTGCAATCCGGCCTTTTCCAGATTCAATGGTTTAAAAATGATTCAATAACTCTATGTTTTCTCTCTCCTTCATCTCTAGTCCTCGTCTTCTGAACTCTTTTGTGTATCTCATCTCATTCATATATTATCATCTGTTCTTCTAGTATAATCTTGATATTATTATTACACATCTATTCGGCTTTTTTACTCTTCTTCCACAGTGTCTATCTTATTATTGAGAATGGGAACAAAACCGCAAAGTTATAATACGAACTGTCTACTCATTGCTAAAGATAACTGCTGAGAAAAAGGAAGCACCGGCTTATGTATGGTTGTTTGCTCCTTCTGGAGGTTTTGCTTTTTGGTTTCAATTTTTTACTCTTGTACTTTCTCATTCTTCTTCTTTCCTGATTCATTCTTTACTTACTTTCTCCTGTCTTGTGTTTTCAAACGGGTTTTATTTTGTTTTATTTTATTTATTGTTGAGTGAAACCAACAAGGCCATGAATAACTGAGGTTTAGAATAAGAAGAGACAAGAGGCAAGCCGAACTTGGAGAGGATGCCAACCTTAACCAATAAACCTATATATAGATAACTCAGTATAACAGAATATTACATTACCAATACCTAGTCAAGCAAGGGTATGTATATTGCTGTGAGAAACGTCTCGACAGTTGTTATAATATAAAATAGTAAGAGTTTTTCCTCATAGGTACGTATCCTCCTATTAACCGAAGGAGGTTGCTCGTCGGTTGTGGAAAATAAATGTGCCTCTGTCTTGTCTCAATCACTAGACAGGTTTAAAGCTACTTGGATGGGTGATGGTGATGAACGGATTTCGGTTGAATCGGTTCAAGATGGGAATTTAAAGGCTAGAAAGCTTAAGCCACACTTTGCCATCTTACTAACCACCATTATTCCTCGTATACAGAAGGGCAGGCAGAGTTTACTTCAAGATGCATATAAAGACTTCTGGAAAAGTCAGAGAGATGCAATAAATCCCACCTTTCTTTGTTGTTCAACTGATCAGCAGTGGCTTGCTGGATGCTACTGTTATTATTATTACACTACTGACAGAAACCTTAGAAAGGTCTGCTTGCTTTGGTTGTATGAAAACGATTTTTTTGTATTCTTCTCCATCTGGGAGAGTTTCACTCGTTACTTCACGACCAGTCGACTCCTGTGTCAATTGATTGGAGACAGTTTGGTACTATCACCGACAACATTTACCAATAGTATATAGTATTGGTAAAAGGGCAACGAAAAAAATCCACTGTGAATAGTACACCTATGCACACAGCATCCTATTCAATTGTGCTGGGCTGGAGGCGGTGATCATTCATTTCCTGTGGGAAGAAGCCACCTAAACAGATTGGGTGGTTTGGTTTCATCGTCACTCTCACTATCCTCCTTTTTACCTTCCATTACTAGATAGTCAATATTATAGCGTGAAGGATAGGGTGGTAAAATTAACTTTCTCATTCCGTCTATTAATACAGCGTTATTGGGGTCTGCTCTAGGGTTGAAATCTAAGTTTGTATACCTTTGGGTATATGTCAGTTCGTATGCATTTTGATATGTGAATTTAGAGTATAATATAATATTGTATTGTAATAGGGAGGAAGAGGTACGGGAAATGAGCAACCACGGCTATCATGACATATTTCACGCACGATTTCACTTCAATTTATATGAAATGTCATTTTCAGTTGATATTTTATTATTTCTTTGATTCTTAACCCCACTCCGATCCTCGTATTATTCTACTGTAAAGGAAGGATAGGGAGTGAATAGGGGATAGTTTGTACAGGGAATATTACAACGCTCGATAGAATTTACAAATAAGGAATACTAATACGGAAGCAAGCAAAAGATTTAGGAATTGTACCTCAAAAGTAGTACCTTTCCTCTCTATCTCTTCATCCTCACCTTTTACTTTTCATTATATGCAACGGCAACCAAAATTATTTTTAGATTAAAATACTAGCACTTGGCTGATGGTCGGTTCGGTGTTATTTACCGATACTATCTTTCTATATTTTAGCAGTTATTACTTACTTTGCTACACTGTGCGGTATCGTGATCAGATGATGGGGAATTGTAATTCTATTTAACTTGGCTTCCAATTCATTTCCTCGACTGCAGTCGACATACATGACATGGTATTAGAAGTATTATACTATCCTTATGCCCAAGTTGATTATTCTTAAGTGTATACCCTCTATGTTATGACTAGAGATGATGACTTTCTCAGGGCAGGGAGAGTTAAAGTAAGTGGAACGGTCGCCCGACAAATGCACTTAATCTGTGGATGAAATGGCTTGAATTTGAATTTTGGATGGACGTCCGTTCACAAAAGTCTTCTATCCCTAAAATAAGGCTCTTGGTATGTAATATGTCCTTAGATGAAATGAACATACAATACAACACTAAGAGTTAGAAAACGTATATATAGTTAAGTATTAAGAGGGCTGTTCAGTAAATATGTGGAAGAGGAAGGAAGGAAGTGACATGGTAAAATGACTGGCAGACTCTTATGATATTATTGGCAGTAGCTAAGCAAAGTTAGAGAGCGATTGCTTAGTTCAGTACGTAGCGATGGTGGTTTGGTTGTACTTGGACTGATGAATGGAAATCCCCCTTTTTAATCCTATTTATCTCACCCAACTATTGCACCGGAATAGGCTTACCGTCGTCAAATTCAGTGGAACTCATCATTAATCAAGTGATTGTAATCATCATCTGCTCTGCACTTGGTTTGATACGAGCCAAAGTCTACGGTTCAGTACGACCTGCTCTCTTAACCAATGTATATTTTCATAGAATGAGAACCAATTCAGTAGGAGGAGTAGTATGGCCTGGCTTGGCTTGATCTGATCTACTGATGGGCGAGTAGGCTCTGATGGCAATTTATTAAACACGGTGATTGGCCAAGTGCACCAGGGACGGATAAAGAAGACGGGGACAAACAATAGATAGAGGAAGGGAAGATGGATTAGATAATAATATAATGAATATAAAGGTAATGGTCTTTAGCAGCGGTGACTATACCTTAAACCAGGGTTATTTTTATACAAGGGGAATTAGTACCTTAGGCCCACTTGGGTGAAACATGCCGGCTAGATCTTTTATTACACTTTATAGGTTACATCGGTGGGAGACAGTTTGGGTGAGGCAGGTGTTTAAAAAATGTACGGTGTTCTGTTCTTCTGGGCAAGGGGGAGTAAATAATGGAGAATCGTAAGTCGATATAACGTAGTGAGTATCTAAGTAAACATAGGTCTTCATCCGGGCTTTATGCTCGGTGAAAGGTAGTTTTTCATGATTTTGAGAAAAGTCACTTTCACATGGCTTTGATTACCATGTAATTGGAACGAGGAGCTTCTTCTCTGTAGAAAAAGAATCCCAAGGACATATGGAGGAGACACAAGGGGCTGAACATGGTCAACGGCGTGGAACTCGGAAAGAGTATACAGAAAGAGTAGAAGGTAACTCGTCCTTTTGGACATCTCAGAAGTAAATCTTATTTGAAGTGAATTATTTCCTTGACTGTTCCATAAGTTTAACGACAAAGTGGAGGATTTTATAGTAGTGTAAGTGTTCAGGTGTAGTATACGGACGTACCCTAGATGGTTTAGTGAGATATGTGAGATTTTTAGAGGGAGGAAATGGACTTGGGGAAAAGCGACAGAATGTTTCACAAGATAAATGGATGGGTAACAGATTGCTCAGGTAGAGACTGGACATCCAATGACTATCATTTTTCTCCATCTAAAATGTTACTTCCTGGGGTGGTAAGAGGATATACTACTGCTGACTTTACTAGACACTTTACTTCTTCCATCAAGAGAGATCTAGCTTAACAGCTCTAAAAGCATTTATTAACATTTACCAACATATTGTAGTATAAAGTGGGAAAAGTTGTTACACACGTTGGTATAGAAAGTAATTCGAGTAGGACTTTTTGTCCCGTTTTGTCTACTTTCTCCTTACATAGTCAAAAGGGGCTTCTAGTCGTACTTAAGGTATAGGTAATAATAATATAAGGTAAATAAGAGAAATCTAACTATTAGCCCATCCTTACTATTATGTACTGGAATGGTTTTATTTTAGCAAAGATGAAGTGAAAGGTGGTATCAAGAGACTGGAGGAAGTAGAAAGCCAGCGGAGAATGTCTACGGAACAAGCATCTAGTGCCTAGTAGTGGAATGCTATCCACCTTTTAGGTATATTTATAAAGCAAGAAAGATCGAATGGTAAAAACTATACACGATCGGACGGACAGTTAGTTGGGTCCAATTTCTTAAAGGGCTTTTTCCCTTTGTTTTTTCTCCGGGTGTCATTTCGGTTTCCCGTTCACGTGAGACAGTTTAGTCGGTTCGGTGAAATGAGAACATATTGCTTAAGAGCGGAATGGATGGATGGTTTACTTGCAAAAGTCCAGTTAGTTCAGCCGAGAGAAGGAGGCAAGTCTTCCTCTTTTTTTATAAGAACAAATGGTATTTACCTTATACATAAATACCTTTCTCCTGGTATTTCTGTAATTTTGTTTACCCGTTATACACGTATTTATTTTTATAATAGAGTAAAGAAAGCTGCTTTATACTAACTAAATCGCACTTACAATTTCACGTAAGCTAAACGTTCTGTATTTCACCCTCCTAGAAATGGAATCCAGTACGGGTCTTCGCTCGTTACCCGCTTTGATTCCACCGCTATTTTGCTGATTTGACAAAATAATTGCCTATTTATCCTCCAACTTACGGTGCTACTATTGTACTTTTGGGAATGGTCCATCTCCCTCTTCGTTCCATATCCTATTATGTGCATCGGATGTTGAGCTAACTTCAATTCTACTTTCTCACGAATACCCTCTATTCTTATGCTTTCTCTACTTGCAAACTATTGTACTGAATACCTACAAACTTTCCATGACAGAAACGGCGGAGGCTAGGTAGTGAGGTAATGTACCTTTTTGTTTTACTTCGTGAATCTTTCGCCTGTCTTCTTGAGTTTTGTACTGCTGGCATGTACCTATAAATCCGTATCTTGGTTTTTGGTCCCCTTTCTTACTTTACTTTTACTTCTTGACTTTAATGTATCTAACTGTGTCCTTTATACTGTTTACACTTGAAGAATTACTTACGACGAGCGAGGTGTGTTTTGTTCATTTTATACCCCAAAAACCATCTACCATCCTAGTCGTAATTTCTATATTCTAGTTATATTTCTTTTGTCTCTCGGACAGTCTAAGAACCCAGGACTTCCATTCTAGATATTTCATGCTGTGCACCTACTGCTTCTATAGTATTTTAATAAAATTAGCTCACAAATCGTTCTTTCTTCCTCTTCTGCTGCCTTGTCTGCTAATGTGTCTTGTTGGCTTGATTAAGTGAATTGAAAGGCAGTGGTGTAGAAAGTCGTGAAAGTAAATGTACTTGTTTGAGCGCAACGCTATGCGTCGGCATCTAACCTGGCATACTGTATAGCTACTCAGTATGGATGGATGATAGTAAAAGAAGTATATCTGTGTGTAGTTGCATCTTGTCGTCGAAATGAAGAGACCATTTTTCATCATGATCATCACAAAAGGCGCATTATCCTTTAGTTGTTGCCTGTGTATCAACCCGATAATACATATTACTTACCAAGTCAAAGTCACTTTTATTCCTTCACAAAGTTTCCATTCTACTCATGGACCGTCTTATGAATGCGTTTACTGTACGTATCATAAAATACGTACGTATTACACAGTAGGTTAGGTAGGCATTTATGCCGTGTTCATGACACTACTCTACTCTCCAGTTCTTCCTTTTATTACCATGTTATTAGACCCGGATGGTAATCAACTTCTTTCAGCTTCTTAGCTTTACTGGTTTGGAAGTGAAATGATAAATAAATACCCACGGGTAAGCTTGTTTGTTGTGTTCGTAGCTGGAATTAAGTAAGTATTAAAGTACGGTAAAGGAAAGTAAAGTAATGGCAGAATATTAAAGTATAAATAAAAGAGTGGAAAAAATGACTGAGTATGAATAAGGTTACCTATTCTTTCGTTCTCACTCAATTTTACTTAATGGATGTATCGGGGCTGGAGCTCAAGACTTTTGGGCTGATGATGAATATATTACATTAGTTTAGTTAAATTTTATACATGACATGCCACCACCACCGGTAGTAGACGGAATGAATAAAAAGGGGAAAAAATCAACAGAACATTTTTTATTTCATGCAAATGAGGACTGGGAAATAAAAATTAGAAGTGGGTAGCCAACTTTGCCCTGAATGATGAAGGAAAGAGTGCGTAGTTATTATTACGTGTTGGATGTAAAAACCAGGAAGATGAGATGAGTGAAAGAGGGTAATAAAGCACTTTAGTGAATTAAAGATGAATGAAGCTTGATAGTTAGTGTTAGTCGGGGATGTAAGTACCTAATAGACGCTTGTATAAGTGGTGTTAAAGGAAATTCGTTAAGCGACGGCTGTTTGTGAAATTGTATTTCTTTAGTAGGGTCGTAGTAGGTTGTGTGGAGGTTTGGGATATAAAAATGTGGCGATTTTCAGGTTCTTTTCCCTTAATGATTTGAACCGTAGAGTCAACCGGAGATTTTAATTTATGCATAAAAAGATTGTGTAGGGAGTCATGATGATGACATGAGAGGGTGGGTAGAAAAAACAAGGCTGGTTGCAGAAGTGAGTAGTCTTACTGTATGTCCTTCTGCTACTTTTACTTGCTACTATTACTAGATATGATTAGTGCACGGCGTATTTATAATTTTTATTACTAGGTACTTACTTAAAATTATAGGGTGGAAGATGCAAGTGTATACTTTCCATAGTGAAAAAGGCCGAGTTTTAATAAATTGGTTGGATAATATGAAACTGGAATATGATAAAATCCGAAGGAATTAATAGACAGCGTTTGAGAGCTCAAGCTTAGACCAACCATTGGCTAAATCAAGCTGCTATTTGTGGCTGCTCCTTTTCGTCAATTTTATTACAAGCTGGCAAGAGATGGATGTCGAATGATGAATTATCAAAATCATGTGCAAGTTTTCCCGTATGTCATCAACTAACGCGACGGAAAAAACTTAGTTGGGGATTCTGCTAAAATGCAGAAAAAGCCTTGAATCGATCCTCCATTAGGTGACTTATTATGGGGAAAGTTGTACACAAGGATATGTTCCCATTTTAACTGTACCATGGTTCGCCGAACTGAATGGCAGATGAGTTCCAGTTTGCATTACTTATATACACACATACGCTGTTGCAATGGTTGAATGGCCAGGAAATCGGAAGTAGTTGTTGTTTAGTTTAAAGGGAAAAGTAAAATAGGCTATTATTGAAATCTATCTTGGAGCTATCATCCCATCATTCAAACTGATGATGAGTATCATATTGGGATGATGATGGGCCTGAGAAATGACAGGACTTTGAAATCTGCCAACAACATTGGATGATTTTTTTTCTCTATTCTTACTACTTCTGTTCTATTTCTTCTCATTGTGTATTGCTAATCGAGAACATGGGAATTGAATCTGTTCTGTTCTTTAGAGTTTTTATTTTTATTAGCCAAAAGTCGCCAGATTTCTGACAACTTGACATCTCGGAATGTTTTACTTTAAAAGGAAGATTCCAATAATATATAATCTCTTCATAGTACTCTGCGCTTGTAAAAGCACAAAGTGACTGACTATGGTTGGTTCTAAGTGTGTGGGGGCATGTATTTTTTTATTTCGTCTACAAAAACAACTCCTAACAGGATATCACATTAATAGGTACATAGTTTTAACTTCGTATTGAGACGAACCAAAATAAAAAATTGCAAAATAACGTATGACAGGCCGACATTGACGCTAAAGAGGAAGAGAACCCGGTAATGTTTGTAAGGCAAACCCCGAGGAAATAATAACGTGACGTAATGCAATAATAAGAGGTTTCTTAAGAGAGGTGAAGCGTGTTAGTAGCAGAGCCTGTGGAGAGCAATACTGTACTGTGTGTTATGGTATGAGAGGGTGAAATGGTTGTTACAAGTAGTCGGTTGGGAAATGGTTATAGCATTCAGAGAGAGGAAATATTACAAGACGAGTGGTACAAGCTTTGACAATAGGATTTTAGTTGAGAGTAAAACAAGGCACTGACTTTGGCTCGAGAAGCCAAAGGAAGTTTATGTTTATAGATAGAACGGGAAACCCCAATTCCATCAAAACCATTGAGTTAAGTTGTTGCAATATTCTATTTCTATAATGCTTGCAAAGGGAACATGTAAGTAGTCATGTAATTGCTTGAAGTGGGGTCCAAATGGCTTAGAGTATTCAGTGACTAACTGACTACAACTGTAAGTCCTCTGTTATGTTATCTAAGATCATCGAGACGAAGAATGAAATCTTCTAGCCAGTCCAGGCAACGCACAATTCTCGACTACTGTTTATATGCTTGCTGTAGGTGAGTAATTTCGAAAAAGGCGATTCAGACTGAATTCATTTGTACTTTAAGGATATAATTCTTTATACCTTGTCACAAGACAACATGCCTGATTCTGAATTGGTTAAACACATAGAACCTTATAACTTCCAATGGCGAATTTACGGTTGACAGTATCAGAAAACCAAAATAAGAGTACAGTAGATCTTACAAACGTAAAGAATCGTTGAAAACGGTAAAGTAAACAGAAGTACTAGTATCAAGCTATCAAGAAGTAGTAAGCAGCTGTGTAGTTGAATTGCGTACAAAGTGGTAAGTTAGTAGTATGTGTTGTAAGAGAGGGCAATTGGTTCACCCGATGAAAGACTTGGAACATGAAAATGTCAACGAGACTCACACTGAAGACAATAATCTGGAACAAAACGGTCCCTGGTGAACCATCAATGCTCCATTCGTGTAACCAGATCTCAGCTGAGATGCTCCTAACTCGGGGAAGTTCAGGCTTAAAGCCCAACTAAAGCCACATGATGCACTAACTAACTTAAACTACTTACTTCCTCTATTATATTACCACTGGGTTGGGAACAGAAGTAAGAATGCAGTAGTTACAGTAGACAGGATCGAATATCTAGCAATGTCATGCCACCAACCAAACCACCATTATTACCAGCTTAAACTACGTTTAACAGAGAGAGATAAGATAGATTGAGGTTTTATTGGATGGCCAACTTGTTACGACAAATTGGGTTGAGTTCGATTTTCGGAAATGAAGATTACATATATTTTTCAATTAGGAGCTTAGGAAGAAAATTAGGGTGGAGATTATAATTAGGAAGAGCTATTTCATGCGGAATATAGCATCGCTGGAAATGTTTATACACGATTCTACTACAACTGATGTACATACCTGAGAAAGTTAAGCTATTTTGATTGGAGTAAGAAATCAAGGGTGTTTTAACCAGCTTACTTAGGGTGTATTTGTTATCTCGAAACCCTCTGTAGTCAAATCTCATAAAGTATTCGTCCAACTTGGGGAAAATTCATCTCTTTCCCGTTTGAGATAATACTTTCCCCGAATGAACAAATAGAGGTGGATGAAAGTTTGTCTCAAAGAGACAGTATTTGTGTCCCATAAAGTCTAACCAAAAGGTAGCAAAAGTCAAGTCCGCTAAGCTGAAGCCTATGAAAATGAGCTTCTCGTTTATCCATTCTAAACTACCCAACAAAAGCTCAGTAGTTCTAGAACGGGCTCTATTTTGCTATACACATCTTTCATACGAAGGTAAGCATTTTACTTTAAAGTTCAGCCCTAGTGTGTACTTTACCTTGAGACAGGTTTCTATATACAATTCCTCAGCGGACCCCTTGCTCACCGACATGAACAAAGTTTATGCTTTGATAAATGCTCAAAGTTGATCCTTGAAGGCATGAGTTGAGACTGGTATAATCGTTCACTTGACTTCACCTTCACAACATCCAAGAATACTCTATCCTCGCCTTATGTACTTTACCTTTTTCGCGTCCCATTATCATCCCCCGGTGAATCTTATCTGTACTCAATATACAAACACAGCTGTGTACATGCATAACACTTTACCTTGGCCTAAGCAGGATTCTTCTGGGTAAACTACCGTGTATTAAATATATTGAGACAACTTTTGTTGTACTATCAGCTCCTCAGAGAGTGAAAGTCTGAACGGCTCAGTGCCCTTGTCCTCTGGCATTTTCTTCAGTCAATGTTAATAACAGGCTGTATTGTATTTCAAAAGGTATGTCTAATGCAGGTTTACGTATGCATTATTATTATTTTCTCTAGTGTACACATTTACGTATTTCGGTACAAATAGGTTTGCAGTCATACTTTGCGTATCCGTCTTGGCTGTTAGTATAAGTATAAAAGGTAGCAAAAGGAAATCTGGAGGTTTTGAAGCAATAAAATTACACTTTATTACAGCCTCAAGTTATGCTAGTGGTGGGAGCTAGAAGAAGAGGTGCTTTCATAAAGTTGGATTTTCCCCGGTGAACATTTCCTCCGTAGTTTAAAGTTAAGCTCCCCAGATTTGCCTAGTGCATTAAGAGTCCGTAAATCACCAGCTATTTTTCATAGTCCACCTTTTAAAGTACTATCCACAGTAGGTAGGCCGATTACAGCACTTGCATAACCTATATGTAGCCCACCTACCTAGAGCTTTCACCTCATTGGAAAGTTGGAGAAAGCATACGCAAATATGTATGAGATATGATGATGTACTTTGTATGTGATAGGAGTATGCAAAATATAGAATTTTGAGCTCAAACTTTCTCCCTTCTTCGAAAGTGTAGGGAGTAGAGGTACTTCCTGGAGGGCAAAAGTTTTCCCTCCCTGAGTACCACTAAGATAGAAGTTGTCTTTTGGTAAGTTAGTTTCACCTGACTTTTTCCATCCGGAGGAAACCCATGTTGAACAAGTTGCGAACAAGTAGGTCCCTACTTGAATGCAGTTAGTTGTCCGCTGTATTATAGTAAAACTGGTTTTACAACTTGGTCGGGGAATATATCCTCTCTTGAGAAGAGATAAATCGATCCTAATGGGTCGGAAATGTCACATTGCGTGTGATACCTAAAGCCCCTCTGCATGGGGAAGTTGATGATTTAAATTTCTTTTGATATTGCGAACATGGAAGTAAGGTAACATTATTGCTATTGCTACCGGCGGGGAAGAGGTAAAATATAGGGAATCTCTATACCATTTCTTCTACTCACTTTATTCTATGTAGGTGGTTAGAAAGCCTATGGTTAATTGTAATGTTATTCAAGCCCAAGGTTGCTTTTTGGGTGTACTGTCACAGATTTTAGAGTAATGTTTTATTTTTATTTATTTTGTCATAGCTTTTGTCAAGGTATTACCGGCAGCGTTTTTCTTACTACTGCCAATGACAAGGCGGATGTTTGAAGTAGAAACGGTAGAAGAGACATCAACAGATGAGTTACTCCCTCATGGCGTATTATCACACAGCCCATTAAAGCTAAGATTTATTTTACTAGGTATTCGGCAAGATTATTTTTATAAGACTCATATGAACTTTCTTAGTTAACTTATTCATCACAATCCATGCTTTCTCTACTTCTCCATAGGGCATAAATGAATGGGAATAATGTAGGCGCACAATTACATTTTTGTGTAAAGTATAATATATAGAGATTGGCATAACGGCAGTGAGTGAAACGGCATCACTAGTTCAGGAGTATAGCTTGGCTTTAGCTGATTTCTGTGTGCCATGTTCATTACCTATACTTTCCAACCAACCAGTCATTTCCTAGAACATTTACTTCTCACTAAAAAAAATTCCTGGATCCCACAAAAAAAGTTTTCACGGTGGGTTTCACCTCCCTTGCATTTAGCTCTCTGCGTGAAAATTGTTTCTCTTTCCAGGATGATGCTGTGAGTGAACTTTATATAGTTTAATGTGAACAACAACTAGGTGGGCTTTCTTTATAATTTTCAGAGAAATAAACCCAAGGGTCGTTTATGCGTTTTTTTAAGTAAACTAGCAGAAAACTGATAAAAACTATAATAAATAGACAGTACTTACTGCATACAAGGCAGTAGAATCCTAAGGTTTGGTTATCTACTCCGTCAAAACATAGCTTTTACTATTGTGTGCCTTGAGTTGAAGCTTATGCAGTGTTTGCCTAGGTGTATTAGATAAACTGCAATGGATTTATTATATAAATGTAACGACTTGCTAGTCGTAGTACCGGAGGACTGATCTCCTGCTGTGAAGATACGAATTATTACTCGTTGGACTGTAATGAGGAAAAGTGTTTGTAAGTCATGGTGCAATTGCCCCTGCCGTCAAAGACTCCTGCGGGTTCTCTCATTAATGCACTCCTGGAATCCGGACGAAAAAATTATCATGGATTGCAGGGGATTTAATTTCTCGAATACTTTATTCTGTTGAAAACTCCACGAGTTTTCATACTTCCGGACGTATATTTCAACGCAATATGTACACTTACGCACATACAGGCAGTTTTTGTTTTAATAAAGTCTTAACGTATTCTTTCTACTGGAATGAAAATCTCTAGAATAAGTTTTAAGCTACAGGGAAAGGTTACACCTCTTGATTCATTATTACATATATTTATGAATCCCTGTGTGTCTAATATTCCAACACGCAGCCAAAGCTTTAGAGACGGTTAGGTGGATTAATTATTATAATTCTCCCATAGAAAGGATTATCCAAACTTTCCAACATGTAGTGCAACGGTTCCTAAGAACACCTTTCTCATGCGTCCATCAAAGTGGAATTAGTGGTCTTAGAATATCAGTAATAAATGATGTAAATGTATAGAGTAAAGTGTGAAACATAAATTAAGCATGGATCACTCACTCACTTTCCACACATTATTGAGTAGTTATGTCTAAAAAGACTACCGAGAAGGATGCCTAAAGTTGGGGTTTAAGATTGAAAAGAGGGATGAAGGATTCTAGGTGATAGTCAGTAACTACGTTCATGATTGAATGATGATGATGGTGATTTAAGGTATCCATACGCATAAGAAGGGTAAAAACAAATGGACGGGGAAAGTTCTAAGCCCAGTGACAAAAGGAAGGGTGCCGAGGTACTAATAAAACTAAAACCTTAGGTTGTAAGGTAGTCTTGTTCCAGGAATCTTGTTTATTATTTAGGTAGTAGTAGTTGTCGTAGGTATATATTTATAAATACAGGGAAGATTCAGTGGGGACCTTTCCAAAGCAATATATTAGATCGATTCACTCATGATTTATTAATGGAAGGGTAGACTGCGGCTGCTTGTTGGTATATAGTGTACTAACTTTTGTCACGGAAATCTGATAACAATACCTCTCTTTCTCCTGCCCGTCCGTTACCACTTGCTATTAGTAGTCCTGCTCCTGCTAGCACCGAGTCATGAACTATCTATTGGTGGTAGCTAACTACTTTACTACCCTTCATAATCATGGATGGCTGAGGGTACGTACAATGATGATGACTCATCTACTCACAGCCGGTAGTCCCTTAAACCTACCGGAGGAGCGGTGGTTGATCAAAATGATAATAGCACGCAGGACGCACACACAAGGACAGAAACTAGTTCAATAGGTATCTATGTACTAGCACTTGTACTATATTTAGTTCAGTGGTAAAGAAGCATGGTAGTATGTATTTTTGAACGCTTAATTAACCACGATAGCATTTTAACAACTATAATAATCTACTATAGTATTATTTCTTTTTGGAGTCAGAATAACTGTATCCATAATATCTTTTAAATTTGCTTATTTAGTCCTTTCTCTGCATGTGTGAGTGGTCAAAGGTTTGGGAGAACGAAAGATGTATTTCCAGGCAGGTTTCACAAGCCTCAGTGAATAACTATAGAAAATAGGCTGGGATAATGATGAAATGAACCTGATGTGAAAAATAGAAAGATGATGATGATGCCGATGATCACGGCAGTGGATAGAAGAGTTCCGGATCCGGTTTGTTCTTCGGGGATGAATGAGTACATTAATACATATTCTTCATTGTTAAAGATAGAACGAACGATGGCTTTGATATCGACTAAAGATATTTATTTATGGTTCAGGTTTATGGAAAAGCTGGAGGTGGGCTTAGGTAGGAATTTTAGCCTCTGTTCTTCTTGTGTAGGGACAGGGGTCCAAAGAGAGGAGAAAACACACGTCACCTAATGTTCGGATGAGATGATGCACAAAGCGGATGTGTCCCTTTTTACGTGATATTTATGTCCTGTATCCTCATACTTGACTGGAGCTTACTCAACTCACACACATTAGCAATATAATAAATATAGAGGTAGATGGACAGAGTAGGTATACATTCTTTATAATAATCGCCACAGATGGATAGTCGGACAGATATTGTGTAGGGTGTGTGTTCGTTCTGATGTTGTGTCTATCTATCTAGTGTCTAGTTGGGCTAGAAGAGGTAGAAAGATGAGAGGGTGAGCGTTCTGATTTTTCAGGTTGGATGATCTTTGCTCACTTTGCATCACATCAGAGACACAACAACAGACGGGGAGGTTGTGCCGCCGTTCATGGTGAAAGTATGTATAATATAGTAAAAACACTATGTAGTCAATTCTTTATAAAATGTTATTTAGAAGAGCCTACAAAGCTAACTTTATAGGTCGACGTATTCCATGTAGCAAGTTGATAGAAGTTAAGGCTGAAATACTGCTAGTAGTTGTAATAGTAGTAGTTGCGCTAGAAGGAACAGAAGTAGAAGTTGTGACTGGATGATGATGATCCTGCAGTGGATTCATGGGTAAACTAAATTAATGTTAAATTGATCTCTCCTGCATATTAATGTATTGGATCCCTTCTTTCCACTACGTTGTCTTTATTTTCTGTTGCTAACCTTTTGTTAATTTTCTGCCTCCCTGGCCGTTTTATGCATACTTTACCGTAGAGGTATACACGTTTTGATTGCTATATCAGAGTGAAATGAGATTATGATTGGATTTGTTGCGTTTTTTCTTCATTTTATACTCTACGGAAGTTTATAACAAGAGTGATTATAACATTTATATAGTTTGAATAAGGGTTCGATTGGATTGAAAAAATTGATTTTTTTCCGATTTATTTACAGATAAGAATTTATCATACGAAGCCAGTTTGAGACTTACATTAAAACTAAAACATTCCTCGTTTCACCCTTCCAACCACCCTTTGACGTTCTTTCATTATTACACTGCACTGCACTGTACTTGGTCGGGGTGACTTCAATTTCCAATTCTACCTTGGACAGATTGTCCGAGGGAATTTTTTTTACATACCTCTTGCCAGCAACGCGTTGTAAATAATATAAGGTACATAGATGGTTGTCTATCCAAGGAGGGGATTGGATGCTTGACAGAATCTATATTGGTTCCGGTAGAGGAGATTTTAATATTAAGTTCCTGTGGGTCAAGCAGATCAGATCGGATCAGATCAGACCATTGCATTGTGTAGCTGATCTTATCCCTAGTTTCTGAAAGGGTTAGGTATTTACATATTACAAAATGTCACGCAGTGGGTAAAAATCCTTTAGGGGCGATTGATTACAATAAATGGAAACCTGGCATGATGTTCTTTTGAGAGAGTCAATATTATTCAAAAATACCCTAGCTCGAAGGACATTCTATATATTTGCTAGTGCTTACTAACTATG
This sequence comes from Hydroisotoma schaefferi, assembly GCA_034682405.1. Taxonomy (NCBI): domain Eukaryota; kingdom Metazoa; phylum Arthropoda; class Collembola; order Entomobryomorpha; family Isotomidae; genus Hydroisotoma; species Hydroisotoma schaefferi. The sequence continues at coordinate 86,689 of JAQFZX010000043.1, read as the reverse complement.
GATAAAAAAAAAGGTTACAAAGAGGCGAGGATGGTATGCAGGTTTGTGAATATATTCAGTAACCTCCGTCATACATCTTGTTGGAATTCTCTCAAGCCTCCCAGTAATTGAATACTTTTGACTTGCCTGCCTGCATAATTTGTTCATTTTAGACATTCAACTAAATAGAAGAAAGTTGTACGAAGAAGATACTATACGATGCCACTACTAACTAGTAAGCAAGATACATTATCGAAAATAGCTCTCCTGAGTTGTTGTAAAGTTCTTAAGTGAGATTGAGATTCTTCCCTTGCACGATTTCTCTTTTTTCCCTTGGAGAAAGTACATCAGGGTAAGCATAAGGGTTTTCAACTGCTTGCTTATTTGTATACCATGCATACCTTCTACGATACTGATATTACTAATACTGATCGTGATGAGGAGATGAAGATAAGCATGGAAAGGAAAGTTAAGACAAGGAAATAGAATAAAGTTGAGTTTTCCTGAATACGATCTAATAAAACTTAAAGGTATGTTCATCCTTCATTGCATGATTATGTATTCTTTGAATCATCTGGTTACTATTGACTGTAATGTTAAAGTAATAGCTAGTAAATAGCGTACTATCCGCATCACATAACGAGATAGAGGATTTACTAAAGGTATTCGCTTTAGTGCTTTGTTTCTCGCCTCGGCCTCGTTACTATTTTGTACTTTTGTTACCTTATTGCTTTAAACTATCCGTGGGTGTGTAGCTGTTGTAGTAGTGACAGTACATATAGTAGCTTCTTGCATTTAAAAGTTTCGTCTCACTTTGTCAATAAGTTTTCCATGTCTATGATCATCTTTCTCTTAAGGAAGAGTCAGTGCTCCATTCCTGATTAGATTATCCTGTCTGATCAATATGCAAAGTGGAACAGGATCTAGAATTTATTGAAGTCTTACTCCAGTGGGTTAGAGAACTTGAGCAAAATATGCTTGTCCTTCCTATTTTGTACTGGTGCATATTCAACTCTGTTTTGAATGGGTCTTAGCAACTGAAAAAAGATATAAAAGAGGTATAAGGTATGTAGGTAGTGGAATATCAAGGTATACATTATTTACATAGGCCGAAGTGAGTATATAAAATACATACCTATTTATTTTAAGTTTTAAATGAACATCAGTATTAATGTAGGGGAAATGTTTTTTATAGAGCAAGGCATGGTTAGGCAAGGATCCGTTCAAGCTTGGCTTGACTGTGTGGCCATAATATAAATGGAAATAGGAAATAAAGATGAGAGTGGGTGAAATGAAATGTAATGAATGAAGGTGAAATGCACCGAAGGGAAAAGTTTGTAGAGGGATGATGACGGTGGTGGTGGGTGACGATGCTGAGAATATACGTTACACAACACGGCATAGTTAGTACTACTACTTTTTATTAGAATAGTATGGTAATGTTAAATGGTAATCGTAGTAATAGAAGGTATTGCTCACTGAGTATTAATCACGATGGGGAATCAAGTCACGGAAGTTAGTGGTAGTTGTAGGCAAAGCATCAATAGTAGTAGTTTCATTCGGTTCGGCTGGGAACAATACCGTGTATAAATTTTAACTAAAATGGGTAGATGGATTGATGCTAAAGATGTTAACTCAAGGGATAGGACAGGAACGGGCAAGGGGATCGGATGGATGATCTGAAGTCTAATAAATAAATATATGCATTCATATTTAATGGAAACGTGTTCCCTTATTGATGCACACACGTATTTATAAGTAAGGGTTGATGGTTGATCGGAATCAGGAGGGTTACCGTACCCTTCGTTTAATCATACACAGTTCCTATTTTTATCCCGGAATGAATGAATCAACCAAGAGGAAAACTGTTTAGATGAGCTTTATGGATCACAGACCGTTGATCAGCATAACCATTATAATATGACAACACATATTATGCCTGTATTTTATAGTTGTAGTTCCTAGATTACTTTACTCATTTCCACCTATACTAAGTATAGATAAAAGTAGGTTTAAAATGGTCTTATCCATGCGGCTCAAAGCTAATATTCACAAAGGGCAGTGTACTTTATATGACTGTTCAGTAAGATGAGAAGATTTTGGTGAAAAGCCACGAGGCAATAATTTCGCACGTACGTTTTCCAAAAAAGGTACGTGGTCTATAATATTAATCCCTTCCAGGGGTGCATATGACACGCTGACGCAAAGATATCAATCTAGTCCCTCCTTGGTTTGCTCAGTTGTACCTTTCTTTTGGGAGATAAAATAGGCCAGACTTACTGATGACATAAACGAGGTGCTTCCAAATGGGTCGGGTGCTGCGGTAATATCATATTTTATATCTAGAATAAAAACGCAAGCGAATAAACGAAGCTAAAGCTTTGTTCGTGGGAAATGCACCTCTTATTTCGATTCATTACTACTGTAGCCGAAAGGGTAAACCTGTGATGAAGGGTTTCATTATATTTATATGCAGAATCTAAGAAGTTGCCCATGTACTTGTGCATGGACACATATGGGATTATAAAGGGGGTTGAATGAAAAAGGTCTAAAGGTTATCTTTCAAACGTATTCTGGGGAGTGGAGAAATGTAATAATGATAATATTTCACTCCTCCTGTACAGGTTTGGCTTGTTCGTTGTTGCTTCTGTTTTGTCCGTAATACTCCACACTGCATGAAATGACAGCTAAATCTAGCTTCGAACGAGAGGAAACTGGCTTCCTTGGTTGTAATATGTTATGTCCCGAATTGTCATATGTCCATGTCTGTGTCTCCGACCAAAGGTAGTTCCACCAGAGTTACTCCTAGCAAATCTCTTTATATCCAACAGTCCAGAAACGAGGAGGAGGCAGGTTTGGACGAAAATTGTGAGGTAGATTTTCCATAGTTTATGATACGTCCTTCTTTCCGAAATGAAAGGTTAGCCAAGTCATGTTGAAATGCCAACTACCAATAGGTACAAGCTTACACAGATTTGGTCCTTGTGATTTATGAGTAGGAATAAATGCAATGTGAATCTATCTTTGCTGTTCTGCTCCCTGCCGTAACTTCATATCACCTTCGTATAGTTTTCTGTACACTAGGCACTACTATTATCAACCATGTAGTGTTCAGGGACTTGCTCTCCTGTTGTAAAAGGTCCGGCAATGGCAGTGGATCCAGATCGCGAGATAGGTATCAAAAACTCCTGCAACAGCAGCGATAAACCTTGGACTCAAATTCTCCAGAGCTTTTCATACCTTCCTGTTCATAACATAACGTAACGTAATACATGTGTCAGAGGAAGATTGTAAATGGAAACATGTAGTAGGTACCTACTACCTACACCACACCTCCTTACCACTACTACTCCTAGTTTCTATGAATCCTACATGATTTTATTAAACTTATAGTCTTTATTTCCCTGTTTCATATTTCCGAATCTACTGGCAAAATAAAATACATATAAATGACGATGAGCGGGTCCAACTGTGTTATTATTATGATTGCCGAAAGAACCTTTCCTTGCTCAGATGGAGTAGAGGATGGATAAAGTATTTGTTGAGGAAGTAGAGCTTCATAAAATCGTGAAGCACGGAAGAATGATATAGCAGTTGTCGTAATCTAAACCTGTACTACAAAGGTTGACGTTTATACTTGGGAAGAAAAGGAAGCATTATATTTCAGCTATTATTATTATACTACATGATAATATTATATGCCGTGGATTCCTATTGCTAGAAGGGAACACACGGCGACACGCGATTGCCCCAGGTGGCTCCTTGTACAATGGACACACTATAACTCCGAGGACACTTGACACTTTGCATGATGAATGGCTTTTCCTAAGAGATTTATAAGTCCCTTTCCGTTTCAGCTCGATTCCCTCCGAATTCTGGTATCCATCCACCAGTTATAAATGTGTCCATGTACGAAGAACCATTTCCCCTTGATATTTTCCTCTTGCACGATTCTGTACATTCGATATATATGTCATATTAGAAAGTATGGCACTTTAAGCAAGTTTTATAAGGTGGAGAAAATAAAGCACAGATTCATTCATCTCACCTAGCAAATTAATGTAGGTATATGTATGTGCATGGACAGCTCTACGCTTCAATTTATAAGAAACTAGATCGAGACGAACTAAAAGTATCCAATCTGATCTACTATTTTCTGTATTTTGTATCCTTCATAATATCATCCTTTGAGGGGAACTTTACGAATCCTGCCTGCGTCACTGTCTGTGAACCCCTTCTTTTGATAAAAGCTTCTTCGTGTGAAATACTGAGTTGTGTAAAGTAAAAGGTGGATCAAATCCCTGTTGTAATACTAATACCCTCCCTCTTTGAGCCTTATCATCTTAATAATCATCTGGAGACTTGTAAGTTGTGCTGTTCTTTGGGAAGATATTACTACCACCTTTAGCGGAGCACGGCAAGATTCAACTCAGAGAGTAAAGTTAGTGAAGTCCTGAGTCTTTCACTTGGATTCTTCTCTTTCTATCTAATTCCGGTGAGCCAAGGAGTGAGGTGAAACGTTCTTGGAATTAAACGTGTTCATAATACTTTTTACTAAGTAGCGCTGAACATAGATAATAAATCCATCCCCCTTCTTAGAGCAAGAGTTTTCTTAATGCATATAGCGAACCGGATGATAGGTAGTTTGCAATGACTCAGCCTTTCACTGTTCAAAGATCTAAGAAGAGGGTAAGGGTAAAGCTATTACTAATCTGTGTAGTTAATCAAGCTTCCTTACTTTACTCTCTAGCCACTTATCTACTCGAGAGCAAGTTAGTTAGTCTTGGGAGCAAGTGGTGGGGCTTTGGATGGATAGGATCTGATGAGGATGGTGAGAATGAAATCGGTGTTAGTTCATTGAAAGGTATAAAAGGGCTAAGCTTTTAATCCAGTTTGACATGTGGGAGATAACGAGTTCAATATTTCTCTGAATCGCTGGCAGGCAAACCCAGCAGAGAATTTATTTCAGAGAGAAAAAGAGGGAGGATAATGTAGAAAGATTGTAACATCGAAACGAAGGTAGGTTTATTTCATTGGCAAGATATTCCAGGTGGGATGAGAATGGGGTGAATGTTTCTCACATGGCGCAGGTAAAGGTTGGGCTTGCTCATCATTTGGGAGGGGATATTGCAGGTAGTAAAGTCTTGTCTGTCTTGTATGGATTTGTAGGTGTAGGAGCCAGCCAATGTAGTTTTATGCTGACGTCCACTGTACTGACTGTATCTTTTGTACCTTTTCAGGTGAACTTAATTAGGGTTGGGCTTGATAGTGTGTACAAAGAAGGGGTTTGTTTTAAGGTATGAATTTGAGGGCTATTAAAAGCCTATTTACGATTAAAAATATCCTAGCCCACCTCAAATTTAAAAAACAATTACGATTGCGAGAGCAGATTTTAAAGAAAAACTGAATAATACATAGGTAAACTGGTTTTAAAGGCTGCAAATACATTTAGGGACGAGCTAAAGCCCCGTAGGCTGGCTCAAGTAGGATAAAGGTTAAAGTTGCATGCATCAAAGAATAAATCTCAAAGCACTTTACTTCAACCCACCTCCACCCTATCGTCCGAAGTAAAGTAGATTTTTAGTTTTACGTGTATGCTTTGTTGCTGACGCTTAGCTTACTTCTACTTTACTATTGTATACAAAAGGCAAAAGAATCGTTTAGACATAAAGACGTTGACGGCGGAAGGAAGGAATAGGAGTGAAATAAGCAGAAGAGGATTCATAGCAGAGGAAAGTTGTATATTGTTTGTTCACGAAACAGTATATTTATTTATAGGTATTTGCATCTAAGTTTACGAGGAGGATGCGATGTCGAGAGGATTGTCGTAGGAGCGGAAAGAACATGTCAAAAACGTGTTGTGATTGTGAACATAAAATATAAACACGTCGAGGAGATCCTTGATCATTATTCGGATGCATGCCTCCGTATGCAAAATGTTTTGCTGGAAATGTACGTTAAGTAGGCAAGGAGGAAAGGAACTCTAGGATGAAATCCGGTCCATCTCTTTAGTAGAATTGGTTTGGTTTTGGCTTTCTCCCTGTAGCAGTAGCAATTGTATCGAATAGTGGGCTGCTCTTACTCTTCTGTAGGTGTAAGAGGACCGAGGATCACACTCCTTTACTTCGGAAAACTTAACTTACTTTTGAGGACACTTTCCAAAGATGATAGAAATTTTGGACTGTGTCGAAAAAGTATCCTAGAGCTCTTTTCTTTGACGAAAGCTAATAATACTCAAGTCGAACTAAACCAAAATAAGAATGAAGTATGAAGGGATCACAAAAACCCAACCTTGCTTAAATATACATACATGGCGAGTCGAGCTATTGAAGTTGGTCCATGATGATTGGAGCAAGTGGCGTGGCAGAGTCATATTTCCACACGGTAATAAAATTGGAACCTTCTCAGCACAGAACTAGTTGTTTTAGAGGTAGTATATTATGTGTAACTGTAACTGCAGGGCCTTCCTTGAGACAAAATGGGCTTTATTATTGCGTATCGTCGGATGGTATCAGGAAAATATTATAACTATTACTTCTACTACTACTGCCGGCTATTGCTCATAGTTTATTACCTAGTGTATATAATGATAATGGTATGTAGGATATGTATTGTTCTTTTACTGTCATTCATTGGCATTACTGTACTTTTGTCCGGAAATGTGATAGGTAGTAGCAATAGTAGTAGTGAGGCATAGGCAAATACTGGGTTGGTGGATCACATTGCATGGTTTGGTTGGTGATAGTTATGAATAAATGGGGAGAGCAATAATAATCATGAAAGGGAATGACTCTGAGGATGATCGAGGTGCCAATTTGGATAAAAGGATTGACTGGAGCCATTCAGTTTGGCTGTGATGATAACAACCTAGAAGCTAGTTATTATTGTATAAAAGTTAGTATAAATGCCTACCCCTAATACACCCAGGGCCATAGTAAGTGAGGTAGTGAGTGATCTTATGGATCGTACCTAACCTAAGGGAGAAAGAGAAAACTTATACCTTTGGAAGAGACCATTTTGTCTCCTATTTATTTTTATCTCTGTTAAATAAAAGTGAGTAAGGTAATAGCTTGTGTAGAAAAGTTGGTTTAGACAGCAATATATAGCGTCAGTTGGAAGATAATAGCATTGTAAAAGTAGAAACTTGACGGAATGGGGTATCATTTATGTATAGAAGTTTCCTTTGAAATGATTGCGAGCCACTTACCTACCTACTACCGGTCCCGTACTGGAGTTTAATATTAAGCACTTGATACTTGACTACGTCTTCGTTTATACTTGCCTTCTACTACTACCTTTACACACTTTACATAGTAAGTAATGTCGATTTTCCCTCTATCTGTATTGAAATGAAGAAATCTGATGGAGATTGAAGAGCCCTTTATTCCACTTGTTAGGAGCACGTCGCAGCATTACTCGTTTACTGTCTTTCGTTGTCTTAGTCTTAAGAGGAAGTAAAAGTAGTTGAAGGAAATAATGTCATGATGCGCAATACAAAGATAAGATCTTCAAGAGGTGAAAGTAAGCATGGAAGAGGTAAGGACGAGACGACGTGAAGGAGCATTAAGTTAAGGGTTTGCTTGTATTAGAGAGACATAAGGTTACCATTTTAGTTTTTGCTCAAGGTTCCTCCAGAATATGCAAAACCGGCAAGGAGCAGTATTACAAAGGAGTAACTAAATAGGTATAATCTACTATCTGGTTATGTAGTATTAAGCAGCATAACATATAACAAGCAGTACCTTAGTAAGAGTGACAATAAGGATTCCGGATATTGGTTCTAACTAAAGCCCTTATTGTTACTGGAGAGGGAAAAGTAGATGTTAAGTAACAACATGCATTACAATGTTTATGTAAGGCCAGGATGATAACATTGTCGTTGTCGGTCGGTAGAAAAAAGTTACCGTTTCAGTATTAAATTGAGGACTGCTTGCTCTTTCTTTATATAATATTATATGGTTTGAGAGAAAGTTGATCGTGGCACTGTACTGTACTGGCGGAGACGATGCGATATCCGTCTGTCGTATGCAAATATTGTGTGATTACCCTGATACTCAACTTTGGCTGGAGGAGTAACAAGGCATTATTATGTAAATTTGAATAGTTTACGCCACCTAAAGAGATAGTGCTTGCCCATTTCCTTGGGATATTATATTAAGAAAATAAAATAAACGGAAAGCTTACAAGATACTGGCTTAGTTGAGAGGATTGTGTTGCGGTGCTGGTTCCAACTATAGCCAGTGCTATTACACGAACAAGATGAGGTTCTGGCATCTGGCTGGCTATCACGGATGGATTTTATATTATGTGGACTGCTGTTTTTTTCCCTCAGAGTTGTTATGCTTTTTAACTTCCCTTCTGGATGCTTTTAATTCCCCAACTTCATGTTCTACTTGGGTGCGAATGCAAATAGAGATGGGATAAAAACTGATCTCTCGCCCTGTGAAGATCCCATCATATCCGGACTTCTCGCCAAAGAAAGCTTGAGCAGGCAGTGTCTTTCTTGTTGCTTGTATCAGTTTCCTACATGGAAATTTACATTCATTAGATACTTGAAGTAGTTTCCATTGCATCTACTGTATAAGTTGGGTTGTTATTTCATTTTATTATGCTGCATCTAACCAGTCAACCACAATGGCACTTTAAACATACATTCACTAGTTTGAGAACAATGAGGAGACTCTTTTACTCCATTGTAAATTAGACATTTTAATAGAAACCACTAACTTCATACTAAACGTGTAGACTTCATTAGGAAAAGTTGGATTGTAAAATTCCTGTGAAAACAGCAACAAGAGTAATAATTTTATGGGTGAACTCTCTACAAATAAATGGTTAGAGTTAGGATACATTAAAAATGTTGAATCATACCTCATCCCCGATAACTATTGTGCGTGTAAATTATAACAGAATTATACCAAAGGGTGTTGTACATAGTAGAAGGTTTAATCTCTTTCTAAAGTGTATTTAAGTCTTAAGATAAGCTGTAAATTATCCTCTGATGAACCTTTTCATCCAGCTAATAAAATGTTGTTCAGAGTTGTAGATACAAAGGGCAGAGTGGTGTAGCCTTCCTTGCTTAAGTTGTTTTAAAAAGCCGAAAAATAATTTCTTCTCTTGTTCTGAAACTAGACGGTTGAATACTTAAGTAGTATCTTTTTATTTGCCTTAATTAAAACAATTTTATGTAGGAGAGCAAGTAGAGTAGTTCTTATTGTCTGAGAACTTGAGCCGCTCATTTCTCGACATCATCATAATTTTTCCTTGAGTGATTTTACATAGTGGAGAGCATAATAATTAGAAAGCTGCGCTTAGTTTACAGTTTTGTTCTGAAATATTTGTTTTTTTAAGAATTACAACTATACTGCTATTCTGTATAAAAAAGTAATTAAGAGTTTTAAGCCGCAACGAAAAAATTTAATTTTGGCTTCGGGTGAAAGGCATAGAAAGTCCAGGGGTTTTATTTGCTCGCACTTTTATCGATGGGTTTATGTTGTATGTACCTTAATTTAAGTGTGGAGACTTTGAGTGAGATATCGGATTTATTCCGTTTGTCAGAATAGGAAAGCCAGCCACCCCTGACAGTTGTCCAATTGACAAATGAAGAATGGGTTGAGGAATGCATGAAAAAATATGTTTTCATTTTGACAATCCTATATTATTATTCCAATAAAATTACACCGGACATTGGACAGGAGGACACAATATAATAATATTATTCATTCTTATATTGTTACTTCAAGGAATTGTCACATAATAGTTGGTTTCCCACAAACTGTGTTCCTCCTCATCGTAAAAAAAATATTTTTACCCATATTCAAAAAATACTGACTGAGTGGTTCCAGTGAGATGACAAAAAGGTGAAGGGCTTCCATTTATTTATAGAGTAGTGGAAGATGGATGTCTCTGTGGAAGTATTGTGTGACATTTTTGATAGGCATCAATGTTCCCAATGTTTGCTAGGCCGTTCTGTTTTATAAGTTTTCTTATAACTTTGTCTACATTTATACTATACATTTTGGAAGCATGATAGTTCATGTGTGGTTCCCGGAATGTGTTGTTTGTATGTTTCTAAAGGGTGGATGTATTTTTACTAAATTTCCTGTCAGCTTCACTTTTTTGACAAATCATATTCATCGGAAACCCTGACTGAAGATGAGAGAGGGTCTTTGTTGCTGAATCAGGGTGTAGTAGTAGCAACAATAATGCACTTGTAACAATAAACGAGAGTCATGATGTACGCAGGAAGCCTGCAAAAGATCCGATCTTAGGGTAGCAATAGCAGTATCCAGATAGTAAACAAGTAAGGATGCTACTGACGGAAGGAAACAAAGTCGGAAGGGAAAAAACTTACTGAAGTGAAAGTGAAGAAAATAGTGAAAGAAATCATTTGTAAAAATGCATCCCGGTTACTACTATTATTTTCCTATTTTTTCAACAATAACCAAAACTTACGTCACCATTACCTAGAAAATACTTTGGTAGGTAGATAGATATTTTTCAAGGGCTATAGAGGTTGTCCTGTTCGTCCGTCCGTCCGTCCGTCCGTTCCCGCGAGATCTCAGAACCTATCCACCCGATCGGGCTGAAACTTTGCAGACCGGTGGCAACTGCGCTAACTAGATGCAGTGGGAAAGTTGAGGCCGATCGGTCAAGGTTAAGACCGCTGGGGTCAAAAAAACCACACCATAGCCTGAAATATGTTTTTCTACTTTTCCACCAAAATCACAAAAGTATAAATAGTTTGGCCCAAATCGACAGTTTGAAGACCCGTGGGGGTCAAAAAACCCCCACCGGGTAATTAAATAGCCTGAAATATGTTTTTCTACTTTTCCCCCAAAATCACAAAAGTATAAATAGGAGGAAAAGGGGGAATGGGTGTGGGGGCTGGCCCCCACGTTGAAAAACAAAGACCGAGACAAAACATATAAATGTGTTTAATAAAGACAAACAGCTATAAATATTACGCCAAAGCGCCCTAGAATGGGCTCTGCTAGCTGCACCCGGAGGTTTTATATGTAATATGTGAAAAGAAAAATAGTAAGCAAAGCATTCAACATCCAGATGCTTTAAGGGGGAGAAGGTTATGGTATCATTAGCATTTGTTGGTTGGAGTTCCTTTAGCATAAGTAAGTAAAGTGGTTGATGGTCGAGGGTAGAAAAAATAGAAGGATGGAGGACAGGTTGGGTCATCCGGTTGTTATCTTCCTCCTATCTTGACTGGAAGGTCTATGATAGTAAAAATGAATAGCGTTAAGTACATAAAAGAAAAGTTAAGAATATGATTCGCCTTATTAAATGGACGCATAGTTTATGTGTGGTGTTTGACTCCTGGGAGGGGGTATTTTTTTTATGGAATGAAACCTTTGTGTCAATCCATGGTTGACTGGAGCAGTTTCCACCTCGAAATAAAATAGGAGCAGGGTTACAATTTGAAAAGATGGATACTTATTTCTAGACCACAATAAAGCAGTTTTAGAGCATTTCGATTGTAAATTATGCATAGAAATCCGTAGCTAGAAGATGTGCATTAGATACCCTTTCCTAGGACTTCACTGGAGAATCGTGGACTATAGTTACGGGATTTGGGAATAGGTACTTTGATAAAATGGCTTTTGAAACGTTGATATTCCTGTTCTTTCAAATGCTGCAAAGTTTAAGGTTCTGTATGGCTTACTATTGGAAACCTTGAGATTCGATTTAGAACCAAGCTTGATAGCTGTGCCGATGCACATAAATGTATCTGCTGAAACTGGCATAGTAAAGTTGAAATAATTATTTTTCAAAATGTAATCAAAACCAAGGCACTCCTATCATAATATGAATATCATATTAAGTAGCTTCATTAGCGATTATCGTGATAGGTTTCTGTAACTGCAGGAGTGTTATCTAAACATGTGCCTTTCCACCTCTTGTCGTAGGTTTAAATTAAGCAGCATAATAGGATGACAGATTCGTGACTTTTAAGAGATATTCTTTATTATCTAAATGTCATAGGGTGAATACTATTATGGTGAGAGTTCACTGCATCATGCATCATTCCTCCAATTATAATTGCACTTTAAACTTTTAATGCTTTAAGTCATTGAAGTATGAGTGATGTTGCCTTGTCACATACATTTATCAGAAATTACGATAGTTAGTTGCGAATTCCAAGGTGAATGGGTACTTCTGTATTTACTCAAATCGAAGTGACAGTGCATATAGCTAGCTTGTTGATGTTCTAAAGTGACAACAACAAGAGAAGAATATTTAACTTAAACTGAGATCGTTTGTCTTTGAAGAAAGATCAAGCATTAAAACAGGAGACGACGATTGAGGGGATTCCTGAGGATCGTGACTGAAGACAAAGGAACCAGACCCCTAAGCTTTCCATAACGAGGAAACCTCTCTAATAATTTGAGGATTTCGTAGGTTTCCATCAAAGCAAGCTAGCAAGCTAAACTTGGAAATATATGTATTATTTTAAAGACAATTATATTCTAGTGGCTTAATAATAATCCCTAAGTAATAGAGCAACCTGTATAGCTCCATCATGGCCAATGAATTTTGTCTGTTGCTGACAAATAAATACATAACCTTAGGTTTAACTTGTAGACAGGAAGTATTATTATTTATAAGTCGGATAATAATCAGTATGCATGTAGGTTTTACAAAATTGAGCATCGTGTTTTAAGATCATAGCTTCAACTCAGGACCTAATGTTATGCACAGAATGCCTTATTAAGTAATCTATAATCCACCATAACATTCCATACCTTAGGCACGGGACACTTTGCTTCCGATTCTGAAGTATGAGAGGATTCCTTGGGGCTCTGTCATATCATAAATCCTAAGTCAACTGACTCAATGCGTCTGTTTTATGGAACGGAATGATACAGATGATGATTATTATTATTTAGAAGGGTTGTTCCTCCCAACTTTCTCCATCCATCCAGCCCTTCTCCCTCCTGGTCAACTCATCTGGAAAGTTATCTCATCGTTTGTAACTAATACTTTGATTCCACTACGGTAGATCATCAACCAATAAGTACGAACGTAAACCTTCCCAACCAACCCAGCAAGAGTAACAATTGCAGAAATACAGAGCAGCTCAGGGCCTAAAAATATACTAGAAGAAATTCCATGAAGTATATAATTTCCAAATAAAAGACATTATCTCACTACTGCCGCACCTATAATCTACTAATAACTTAGTTTTGGCTACAACAGGCACAAGGTATGACCCAAGGTTTACCCCTACCTTTTTATAAGCATAGAAGTATGTTGACAAGGTGTATAAATAAGTGAAAGTATAGATACGATACAGCTGCTATTTCCTTTGACTACTACTACTACAGTTTAGATGTTTTCGTATTGATATGAAATATTTATTATGCCACGGTCCAGTTAGCCCGTTGTGAGGTTGAAGTTTAGTACATATTTTCATACCCTTTCCTGTACAGGGATTGGTATTGTATCGCATTACATATATTGCTACTGCACCCAGTATTCTTCAGGACTTTAGGTAGCTAACTGCTATATGTGGTGCTAGGGATGATGATGATGATTATGAGAAGTAAATTCATCATTTTCTGTACCACTGGCGATCGGTTAGCGGTGCTAGTTTTCTGGACGTGTTGAAGTCCACTAGTCCGTTAATAATGATGGCATTGGCGAGAAAGTTTTTTCCAGTTAGTATATGACAAGACTAGGACGATTTTTCTTCGATTTCCTTATCTAGTTCTGACAGCAAGGCGGAGGGAGTGATTGCTTTTTACTTAAGAGAGTAGAAGAAAGCTAAAGAGGAGATTGGTGATGCAGTATGGTGGGTTAGCTTCTGCTACCACTATTTGTACTCCTATTTGTAGTAGTGGGAGGTATTGTATTATTGTTGTTCACAAGCATTTCCCTTTCTAAAGAGAGAAGTACAAATAATATTATGGTGATGATGATAATGGTATGAAAAAAGTTTTTGAGGTATGAAGTGGAAAGAGTATTATGGAATTGCGTTCAGACGTGGACGGTTGGTAATAGTGGACACACGTCGATTGTGTCAGGCAGGATCGGATTCATCGGAGAGAAATGATATTCATTCACTTTCACTCCAGTCCTTTCCTCCATATTCGGATATGTTGTTTATGTAGTGCTTCTTCAAGGCATTTGTGTATGATGATAGGCAGGGATGTTTTGTTCAGAGGAAACATTTTATTGGAAAATACTCTATCACTATTCAGCTGTACTTACATTTTACCCAAGCACTTAAGCTTTTTTCAAAGAGTCTTCTTAGTAAGTGTAAATTGTGTGGAGGAGTAAGAGCAGGAAAAAAGGCACAGGGAAAGCCAGGAAGATGATATGGGTAGGTTATGGAAGTGCAGCTTGGTGGTTTTTCTTCCTTCCTTCCGTGTATTGAAAGACGCTAGAGATTTATTTATGACAGGATTTTGTCCTGTGCATTTATTTACTTGCACACTAACTGTCAATTCTAAGCTTGTTGGACAATGCATTAAAGTTATTAAAGTCAGGATGTTGAATAACTGCCCACCTACTCAGCTCACCGGAATTAGTTTCTTGGTTTTACTCGGTTTCTTATTCAATTATAATGTACAAGCCAAAAGGGGCCCGTGCTTTTATACTTTACACGGAGTCTAGCATAAGCTTACAACCAACCACGAAGAACGTTATTAAATACGCGGAACCGTTTTATTCTTATCTTTTATTTGACACCAAGAAGGGCGAAATCGGTCAATGTTTACAGTAGCGCCATACGTTTGACCTTTTCTAGGTCTAGGGGCACACCCCCTCCAAGCAAATCTCAATTATATGCAACCGCTAGGTCCATACCTTTTATTTGACACCAGAATGCGCAAAATCGGTCAAGGTTTACGGCAGCGCCTTATTTGTGGCCTTGTAAGGTCAAAGGTCAAAATTTCGAACCTTCATTTCTAAAAATAAGGGAAAATGCGATTTTTGAAGATAAAAGTGAAGAAAATCTTATCAAAATCGTGGCTTCCATCCCTCGCACAGACGGATTTAATTCCACCAAATTATAGAGTAGGATTATGACTATCATATCGGGCCCTTTCGAACAACAATTTAATAGCTCGGAACGTGTGTTGGGGATATGGGATAACAAATTTTATCCAAGAAAATTTAACCAGACGATGGTTGTACTCAAATCTAAGAAATTGGCTTTACGAAGTAAAATAAACAATCATTTACATCTATTCCGCATAGAAGTAGTAATAAAGAGGAAGCGTCTATTCTAATTAAGTTAAAAGGACATTATTTATTGGTTATCTAAAGATAAGAAACATTAAGGCATTTTTATTTCCTTTTATTCCCTATTGTATTTTATTTACTCTTAAGATCTTCCATCTGAAATTCCTATTACTCCCACAAATAATTGGCAATCTGTATTATCACCATTTCACTAACCTCAGCTCAGCCTCCTTAATGCATAGCGTGGCTCATCCTCAACCCAAAGGAGTTGAGCTTAGTTTAAAAGTTCCATTTCACGCAGAGTTTTCCACAAACCAGAACTCCATTGATTGAGGTGAATCCATTCTTCTTTTTCTCTACAGGAAACAACTCATTGTCCCCAAATGAGAGTAAATTGAACCCTTTGACAAAAGGAAATAATAAATTCTGGAAGGAAATCGTGGCTTGAGTTTAAAAAAGTATTTAAATTAGGTAATCAATGAAGAGTACTAGTCTCTCTATAGTAGTAGTGGCTTCGCTTTGTAAATATACGGGGTACTGGGTAGACATTCAGATGCAACAAACCCTTGAGTTTTATTTCATCATCGTCAGAAATTCAACGAAACCCAGTCAGTCTCGCGTATTTATTGGAAAACGTCTTCGGGCCGGAAAAGTAAGCTATAGAAAAAGAACAACAGACAGGATGAATGAATAAAAAAGGGGTTAAAGAAAAAATTTATTAGGTACGTAGTCACTGCTAGTCATCGCATCCTATTGTATTGCAGTGGTAGTAATAGAGCTAATATATACATGCATAGGTAGCATCAGTAGAAAGCAAGGTTTAGACAGGTTCCTAAAGATTCATCCACTATCGTCTTGAGGAGTGATTTTTTCTTCGTGACGAAAAAGATTCTTACTTACTTATGAGCTGGATGGATGTGGATAAAAGGGTATGCATAATATAATGGATGGTGAACAAGAGTGGTAGCAGCATGCTCGTTGAACTGGATAAGAGGTGTATGATCAGTGGGATTTGGGGAAGAAGGGGTTTCAAAAGAAAAGAGAGACGGAACAGAAGGCAGAATAGAACGGATGGAGAAAGAAGTGGAAAGGAAGGAAAGGCAGGTAATAATAATAAGAATGGCAGTGATAGGGATTCTTCTAATAGAACGAGCAAGTAATATTAAGAGGAAGTGAAGGATGTAAGAGTGGTAATAGAAGGGGCAATTGTCGTAATGGTTAAGTGGTATGAATCTCTAGCACCTTAAATACACCTCTTTAGCCCAAAAAATGGCTTCTTGGTATCTTGCTGTTTTTCCATTTTTCACAAACTAAATCCAGAGTTTTATTAGAGTTTTTTCAATAATTAACAAGTAATATCGTTATTTTTATAGTTATTTTTATTAAACGTCGAAAGATGTATCTACACTCATAGTATATTCTTTACATCCACTATAAGTTGTATTGTTAGGGGGTAAAAGAGCATTTGGATGCCTTGAGACAATTTACTATCTTTGAAAAAATCGAGCTTCTGTATTCTATCGTTCTCCACTTCCCAAGCTACGTAACTTGTACAACAACCGCTCGTCGTGAAATAGACGAACGGATGCAAAAAAGAGAAACGGAAAGAGAAAGTGTGAAAAAGATTTGGATGGAAAGTTTTTGCATGAGATTGAATGGAAAGGGAGGTGAAACGAGTCATATCCGTAGTGGAAATGTGAGCTAATGTTCTTACAAGATAGTAAAGTTACTAAAAGTGTGGTCTGACTTTAAAAACAAGTTGGGAATACTTAGTATACCTATTTCTACTTCATCCTGTACTTTTTTAGACCGATATAATGGAGATATCTTCTGGAAGTCTTACAAACATTATATACAGATAATAGTTTCTCTAGTAAGGAGAAAGTGGTGTGGCGGTGGTAAAGGATTCTCCGTCTGGTTGAGGAATCACATGAAGGACACGACATTACTTATACACACACACGCTACTTCAAGAGCTTTAAGTTGGTATCTCTCAGGTTATGGGCTGAGGATCTGTATACTTTTTGTATCGCCAGAGTAGTAAGAATATCTCAGTCTCAGAGCAACCAACTGAAGCTTCTCACATCAATAACTTCACTCCAGTTAAATATATATCAATTTAATACACGTATAATCGCTCAGGCAGGCAGTAGATGTAAGAGTTTTCTTGAAGGAAGAAAGTAAAGGGCAGAAGTTCATGGAAATTTGAGAAGGGGTTTGCTTGATTGGAGATGTTGTTCTGTTAAGTTAGAAGTGGTTCACGGTTTGGTATTCAGTGAATATTATTTGTCTTACGGATGTTTCTCAAATAAAAATATGTCCTTGTAGAGCCCAAAAATTGTAGCTAATAATAAGCTCCAACAAGGAAGTAAGTTTAGTTGTCTATTTCGTAACCTTTGCTTGGTTTGAGCTAACAATTTACCTAAATTCATATTTAACTTTAAACTTTATCAGTTAAATGGATGAAGTAATGGTCCACATTTCCGTAAATCAATTCACCTTCCAATTGAAAAGCGTTGTTTGTTTGCTACGTATTTTGTAAGTCAACAAATACATTTTTGAAGGGCAATTGACGAACTAATTTGTTACAAACTTCTCCAATATAATGCTGATGCTCAGTTCGTCTCTTTCACGACATATTTAATGGAAATATTCAGCGGACATGTTATGTTGGCCGGCATTAACGTAGACAAATACTTCATGTAACTTGGATTTACTCCGTTTCTCTCAGAATGATAAAAAGGTGGTGGTGGGTTAGCCATGCTGTTAGAAAACAGAGGGACTGAGGATTGGGGAAAGGTGGGTTATACCGTATTATTTGAAGTACATAATAATATCATAACTACGCCGATAGAGATGACTTTAAAAGTATACCTAGCCGAGCAGTATCATTTGTCTAAGTTCCTTTCATCGAGTTATGTACCATTTTATAGTAACTCAAACTGCCCAAGATTCTTTTATGTTTGCCTAAACTGTTGATTCGGATGACACAAGTTGCTTCAATCCTTTCTTTATTACCTTCTATTTCCCTGCTTTTGAGAACTTTCAAGATGATTCCTACCATAAATATCGGGAGCAGATTGCCATTCTACAGCCAGTTCGCTTTCCTTTTTCAAGCATTAACATAAAAGTATATATGTATATAACTATTTTTCAAAGATATTATGGATAGAATTCACAGTCAACAGTCATGAATTCAACATTTACATTCATAAACTACCTACTTTATACTACCTACTTTATACTACCTACCTTATACTACCTACAAAGTATCCATTTTATGTGAACACTTTCAAACTCGTAATAGGACATAGATAATAATGATGTTGAGGGATGGATCCGTTGTGGTTTAGTGGGGTTTGAATCTACTCTCTTGAAACTTTTCTATACAAAAGTAAAGTATGAACCACCTTAGCCTTAGCCGAAGTATATTTTGAGGAAGGTTATTGAGAGTTGGCTTGTAGTGGATGAGTGTCTCTCTAGGTAGCTTTCTAGTTGTATTTTATATCTATTAAAATTCCGCCTGGGTCTCCTCCTCCAACCATCTTCTAGGCCGACGGAAAGGCGACTAAGCAAGTAAAACTTTTTAGATAGAGTCTGATTAAGTCCCTGATAGAAGTTTAATGATTTGATTCATTTAGCCACAGATGTTTAATTAAGTGTTCTCTTTTGACAATTCCCATCAACTTAAGAGGAGAGCTGGCAAAGTAATGGAATTAGGGTGTGAAATAAAGTAAAGAAGAACCGAGACGTGGAAAGTTTTTATATATAATTTTCTTACTACCAGATCGCACTTTTGTGTGGGTTGTGTATTGTTCTATGTACTATGCATTAGTTTAGTTTACTGCTAATCAGCTCAGTGCTTAGCTCACTACTTACTTTACTTTTAGTAGTGTGTATTACAGATTACAATTACAATCAGGGTGACATAAATAATGCTGCTAGTAAGGATAAGCGTTAGAGATACGGGAGGCAGAGAATTGAGCTTGATTGACTAGAGAGATGGAAAAAGGGACATAAAAATGCGGGTAATTGGGGCAGTAAAGAGAGGGCAGAGAAATAAGTGGTTAAGGGATCATCTTTGTGGAGAAAATTAATACTTTAGCTACACCACGATTGCCAGACCTGCCTTTATTTCTTTCACTTTCTGCTATGGCAGTTTTCAACTACTTTTACGATGAGTGAGGAGGATAATGCTGATTCGATGATGATTATTTTGATGAGATGTGGTGAATAATGACACCACAAGCGGCAGAGGGGTAAGCGAAGCTCTGATATAATGTGGATTCGTATGTATACGTTTGTATGTCTGGGATTCTCCCTTATTTAGAAAGAGTTGATTAGCTCTACATGTTTTTTATTTTGGTAGGATAATGATAGCAAATCGCATGTCCAACTATTTATACAAAGCTTGTCTCAAGGTTTTCGAACATTCTTTTTCATCCATGGATTAATGACTTTCATTTTTACTGTTCAATATAAAAGATACATGCATAATTACATATTCACGAATGATGAGAGAACTATCTTGTGGTTTTGTAGATTTAGGTGCTCTACTATGAGCATCAGAATTAAGCATTGGTAGGTTGGCAGCCAAGCGTTACTCTTTCCTGATTAAGAATGCAAATTGCATCCGAGTCATTAATTACAACTAATAATTAATCCTTACTTACTAATTACAAGAACACTTATTCCTCTCCACTTTACTTCTTTTATTTCTTATTGAAGAGGGACTTAATATTCCATCGTTTTTTGGGAGAAAATTAGCTTTTTGGTTACAAGCAGAGTATAGTTTTAAGCTGAAGTGGAGTGGGCCAATTAATAAATAATTCAGTTGAAAATTTAGAGGATTTCTAAGATGTGCGGTGACTTATTAAACCAAGAGATAAGCAACCAAGAAGGATTTCACGAACGAATATACTTAAAGAATATGTTCCGACGTAGGCGGAAATAGTTATTGTAGAAAAGTTATAAAAAAGCGTTCTAATATTCCACTTTGTAATTGAAACGGATCTTCTGGGGAATTTTACTAAGTTAAATTAGGAAAGAAAGTTTAAGAATAGTAATTTTCTTGTGGTTACCCCTTTATCGTCATACACGGTAGGTTTATATAGGTTACAAATGCACAACTCAGTGGTGAAGGTTGTAGGAGAGTTTTCTGTTTCAGGATCCTCTCTCGTCTCATCCCTCGTAGGAGTTTTATACTTGTGTTCTGTTTCCACTTCCATTCCATCCCTCTTGCCTGATTACCTATTCTGTATGAGTAGCAATCGAGCTTTGTGGCACTTTCAACAAATGTCTCATTTCAATCTGTCACCAGAAGAGTAATTAGTCCTTACGTGCGGCACTTGTATGGGTCGCTTCATGAACCGTATGTAGCCTGATTGTAACCAACGAGTATGCATACGTATGTGTACGTGGTTGTATTTTTTGGTTAAACTGCTTCATAACAATGTATGCTTGAAGCTGATTTATTTTATTTTCCGTAATATGTTATCACCTCAGGCCTTTGGGAGTTCCTGAGATGAGTTACGGACTGACCAAACGGGGTACGTTCGTTCGTTTTGAACCATTACAATTACCACTACTATCCAAACATAGGAGAAAGTGGAACGATGGAAGGGGAATTATAACATTTCGTCCTATATATTAAAAGGTTTACTGTTTAGTAAGAACGTGTATGTTATAACAATGCGGCAGTGGTCAGTCAGATTGTGGATTAATGGCATCGTATACTTTAGAAACCGTGTGCAAATTTACTGGGCCCATAAAAGCGTGAGTATATTTAAAGCTAGCTAAACAGGATGAATATTACATTCAATTAAATCAACCAGGGAAAAGTCCCGTCCGGTTTTGTTTTACTGCTAGATTACAGGACGAGGACGGAATAATACTGTCTATAGGTGGGCTGCAATATAAATAAATCCCACCGCGATTCCGTTCAGATTCCTTTAGGCATATAAATCCAGGTTGAATTTATTTAGAGGTGCTTACTTTTTCCTAGCATTGATATGTTTAACGGAATACATTAGAATACGGTGGAGGCTTAATATTGCTATTTCATCCCAGCCTTGTTACCTAGAATGTGCACACCAATATACGGGGAATTTATGGGGCAGGAGGGAAGTTATTTCACTACATATGTTCTGTGATGTGAGGTAATGGGGTTTACAAATAGGATAGCGGATTGGAATATGGAATCCATTAATTAGGGAAAGTTATGGGGAAGGAATGAAGTGAAAGTTGTAAATATTTTCCCTGCCCGTAGGTCATCTCATAATGAAGCTTGAAATTGGAAGATGACCAACCAAAAAGGATAAAGCACAGCTACTATTTCACATATGGTGGCTAGGTTGGATGGCATGACCACTTGTACTGTACTGTAGAAGGAGTTTCATTTCTCTCGACCTATTCTCGATGAAAGGGTATTCCCCGAAGTAGAGTGGTTCAGGTTGTTTGGTATTTTAATATAGATAAATTCCTCTGGTTTTATGTCCGAACCTATTGAACATCCCTCGTACGAGGCTGTATTATCTAATTGAACAAAGTTACTGCTCGCTGCCAAGATCGGACCGTTGGTATTTCACCTTTTACTTACTGTAAATGTAATTTATATATCGAATAAAAGCCCTAGGTGCATCATCTCATCGCGTTTATCGGTTTGGTTTTGGTCCAGCTAAAGTTTCGGAGGATATGGGATAGAAGTTTCAATCCGGGAATAACTTTTCGGTTCGTAATGTTGTAAAGTTAACTTTGGAAGGTATGCGGGTAGAAATACCTTAATATGTCTGTGTGTTGTTTGTATATGATACGGTACGGATGAGAGGTAGGAAGGAATTGGATGGATGATAACATTGTAATGAAGGCTTCAATAGTGTAGCCCTACAGGATTTCACTGGCAGCAAGCTGGGCATAGATTTTCAATGTTCAATGTATGTGAGACATCACCGCATACCTTCTAACTTAATAAAGTCGATGGTCGGGCTCAGTTAGGTAGTTCATAGTTTTGAATAGTAACTTTTGATAAAAATGGGCAATAGGATAAACCAACTGACCATCTCTATTTGTATAGTTTATTTTAGAAGTTTTTTATTTTTAAATCTGGTCGACGTTGAAAATAGAATTTGGGAAACTACGTCTCAATATAAATTCTGACGATTCTCCATTTATTTTATTTTATGTAGCGTGAATTTGAAACTTGCTTGCAGAAAGTGCTCAATGTTAGGATTGTATAAGCCCATTGAGGGAGTAGGAAAAGTTATTTCATAGGTACATAATAAGGTAAGTTTAACAAGCTTTATAGGTTGCTCGTGGTGAGCACAAATGCATATGAGAAACCCTCAAGCTGTTTTCGTTGGAAAGTTTTTCTAAAATGTTTATATTACTCTCTAATATTATTTGATATCAAATATCACAAGAAATTTTAGATTTTTCTGATGCTCAAGACTATCACAACAAAGTCGTAAATACCTTTCATCCCAAACCTGTCTTGTACACCCTTTCATTTCATAACTACACCAGCGTTTTCAACTTACCTGATCATAGTAGAGTTAAAAAATATGTATCCTATGTTAGTTTGCTTGTATACAAAAGTTTTCGGCTGTTCACAAAGTTTGTGAAGTAACGAGAGATGATGATTCCCTAAAATCATGTACCATGAATACGCCTACGTAGAGTAATACTACTGATAGTAGTGCATACAAAGTTAGCATTGCTATTGCTTATACAAATTTCCTTAAGTCAATGTTGTATTTCTTAGAGATAAATATACGAAGCCAGTATTGAATAAATTAAAATGCAACTCAAGCTGCATATGTTTTTTAGTTTAATTTCTTAAGAAAATACTTCATAATGTTGTAACAGTCTAGACCAAACCATCCAAAATTCAACCTCTGTGAGAGACTCCAGTAATTAAAAGTAGTAGTGGAAAGTGGCGATTATATGTAGCAGAGAAAACTTACAATTTCGTGGTATATTTTATTCCAGTAATAATCAGTAAAACTCCTCTGTGTTCCTGAAACCTGAAAACTATTTCTCTTGTGTAACTTGGCCTCATCTTGTTGAAGGGAAAGATGAGATGAGTGGGAGTCTATTAGAGAAAGATGTTCTGTATGATAGGGATAGAAAGTTAAGCAATGCAATAAGGAAGCAGCAGCCGAGGCAGACAAGGTTGAGGAAAAATTTATCGTCGGAAAAGTACTCAAGTATTGATTTTGTTATTAAGGATTTTACATGATATTATAGAAATTTTACGGGTTGATTTTCTAACAAGACCTTCTGTAAGATGTCTAGGTTGCTCCTTAGAAGCTTTCAAAGAAAGTAACTTCACTTAAGGTATCTCTCCTCCTGCCATATCTTTATCATCTTTGTATAGGTGTACATACGAACCAAGTAATGCAGTAATATGAATAGTAGTAGTAGTGAGTAGTAGCACTATTCGTAATAAGGAATGATGATCATAATCTTCATATCCTGGTAGAATATTTGAATACTTTCTTGAACAGAACAAGTGGTAGTAGTAGTACGGCTGCTGGATATAATGTGCCCGTTGACACGGGCTGTTGATCGTCTAAACTTTCTCGGTGATCGTCACATAAAAAAGCTACAAATACCTCTACTTTAACCTATTACTTATAACTACGTATATTTATAGAAAGGGACTACGGTGAAATTTTACAAATAAAGATGAACAGTAAAGTATGACTAAAGTTATAAAATCGTACCGGGATGGGATGATGATGTGCGCTAATGGGAGAGAGAATTTGCACAAGAAAAAGTAAACTACTTCTGCCACTGAGGAAAGTTAGTGTGTGATTGTATTGGAAAACTGATTTTGAGCATTTTACATGTAAAAAAGTTGTAATAATATTAAGAATGTGTTAGTAATACTGGATTCCTTTAGCCATACCTAACCTACTATAAGTCAGTAGCTTAAGCACAGTGTGATCTTATGGGGGTGGGTGATTTTTTATTTATAAAATCATGCAGTGTGTCACAACAGTTTTGTTTTCTGTGTACAAACAAACGCATGCATAAAGAAGAGGGTTGGATTGACGGCCTGCTTGCAAAATAAATCTCCAATGTTTCCGTACATAATACTAACTCCCGGATTGATAAGGGTGAAAGATCCATACAAAGACTTGACTGTTCTTAGGTAAAAGCCTGCTAGTAGTGCCAGGGCTTAATGTTTTACGTATTGCAAGCTAAGTTTTGCCTTGAAGACTCTAGCTTCAATACCACGGTCCATTTCGATGGCACGAAGTTCTTCCCTTTTTGGTGGTTCATTTTGTACAGAAATCCATACTTCAATATTACTCTTCCCCAAAACTCAATGCTAGCTCCCCATCAAAAGTAGTAATACTTAGTTTGGTGTCCTGCCTGCCTGTACCTCTGAATCTGGTACTTTATGTATAGTTGTAGTTCTACTTTCAATCTAGAGCCAATTGGTGAATATCCTTGCGCAATAATGTTATGTGTTCCCTCATCTCTCTCCGAGAAGAAACAGTAGCCAGCAGCACATCTCTTCTTAACTTTACACAAGTTCACTTCAGTCCGTCATACACACGATACGATACGATACAATACAGCCTCTCCGTTAACTCTGGCTGGGCTCTAGTGTACAAATCTTCATCTCAGTTCTTTTTCAGGCAGGGTAAAAGTGAGGGTAAGCCCGAGACTGAAGAACCTTTGCTTTTTCACATTCCCTAAAAAGTGCATAGGTTTATTCCCAGTTCTTATCTACCGGTTGGTTTGGTTGGTAAGGGCTGCTCAGGTCCAAAACTTCCTCATCTACAACTAACCCCAACATATATAAATACCTCGAGAAATCTCCTTCGGCTTGTCATTAGTCTTCTGAGATCACCTTGAACAAGTTCTTATAACTTATCTCAACTTTCTTAACTGCTCTACGAACCACTACCAACTTGAGAAAACTCTTCTAATGTTATAAGGAAACTGTCCAAGTTGAGACGAAATTAATGAAAATAAGAAGTTACTGAGATCATGGAAACTTTTATAGTAAATTCAATCAAATAGAAAAAAGAAGATCCCCCTGGGGAAAGTCCATGGAAGGATATTGTGAGACGACGAAACACCTGTAGAGATGTGGGAGTGAGTTGGGGAAGAAAGTCTGTTTGGCATAAGTTGGTTGGCTGCTCTGATCCAGAAGGTGTTCTTGCGTTCCATTCACTGAAGTTCACCTGTTAGACATTTATATGAAACTTACATCGTATAAGTAAGTAAGACTCGCTGGTCCAATTTTACTCCAACTTAGTCAACTCGTACTGCAGCCTTTCCCAGGTTGTATTTACTGAGTTACTCTTTACTCTCATTCAGGATACATCCCTCCCTGATCTTACAAGTAGTAGTAGTAGAACACGCGAAAGACTTGAACAATACCCTTGTAAAAGGTGCAAAAGTTGCTAAGGACGTATGAGATAGAAAAATGCAAACAATAAAAAAAACTGACATACAAATCTGTGTTAATGCAGTATTAAAATATTTAAGTTGAAGATAAGCAGTTAAAATTTTCATTGGTGGCTAAAAGTAACTTAAAAAGCTACCTATATGTTCACTGGATTTGGACTGACGGATGATGAAATGGTGGTTAGGAACATGTTGAGCTTGGATTGTTACAGTGCTAGTAATGCATTTTCAATGAGACTTTGGAGATTGGCTCATGTCTGGACGGCTTATCGGAGTGAGTCTTTTTATGGAAATGTTATAATCATTTGTTAAGTACAATTATTGTAGTCTTTAGAAAGGGAAGCATAATGACAAAATAAGGCAGCGGTCGGTTTTATTTATATTTACTTGCATTAAAACTTTTATTCCTTGCCTTGCATCTTACCACTGCTTACCTAATGGAGAGGTTGGTTTAATTAAGTAAAATTAGAACAACATTAACATATTATGTTCCACTGTGGTGTAAAATGGACAGAGGAGTAGTACTGCTTATCAAATTTAACTAGAAATCGGTCCGAGTTCCGGTAGCACTTTTTTTTATAAAGATTGTTGTAACTACTAAGTCTAATAATACTTACTTAGTCAGCGGTGGTGGAAGTTTTGTTTTTATCTCAATACAAAGTAACAGTTTGGTCATTATTGGTCGTTTAACGAGCAGAAGATGAAATAAGAAAAGGCTTTTATTGCTTCTAATGCATCTTTATTCCATAGTGTAGCACAAGAATAAACTTTAGTGCTATGTTGTAACTGCTGCTAAGCCGCTTTACTTATCTTTCTAGCGAACGGATACATATATTTTGGAAGTGCAATATTGATTTTGGTTGGTTAGACTAGAGACTGATTGATTACACGGGATTTCCTTTTGTTTGTTTACGAGCAGATTCGGTGGTCAATAATGGGACGGAGTCAGGCCTAGATCATGGAGCCAAGGATGAGTCAATCGGAAGTCCTTCAAGGGGAAGTATGCCCTCATCACCCTTATCCGACTCTCTAAGTCTTTTGGCAAACAGCAAAAGCCTCCGTGGAAGTGGACCTTATTCCTGTGACCATTGCGGTCTAACTTTTACCCGTAGGGACGAACTGGAAAAACACGAAGTATCCCATCCTACCCCGAATCAGGTAGGAAAAAAACTTTTATTAATAAGAAATTCATCAAAAAAATTACACCAGACCATACTTCATTTCCGACCAAGACATAAAATTATATAAGTAGCAGAAAAAAGCAAATTGAGAAATAATAACTTGAATAAAAATAAAGGTGAAATGCAGAGGATGATGAACCTTCAAAAAACTTTCCTAAGTTATGCTTAACACGGGGATTTTGCAGTTTACTATGTAGATTTCGATTAGATTTTAAAAGCACCTAACAAAAGCTCATCTGGGTCGATTGATAAGGATTTAATTATGGGATAAAAATTCCATCTCACGTTCATTCATCGTTTGCTATACGCGTACCAATCATACATACATATCTACATCCACGCCACATTACTGAAACTAGAAAATGGTCTTGAGTTCCGTGTATCAAAAGACCTCCAACCTAACCTCTGATCGCTGCCCTATGAATAAATTCAAAATTGAAAGCGCATCCACCCCATAGTACTATTTTTTTTTATTAATTCCTCTAATGATTATCTAAATTGATCTTTTCCAGTCCTGCAAAATTTGCTTCAAGCAATTTGCAAACGTCTACCGTTTACAAAGACACATGATAAGCCACGACGAGAGTGCCGGCTTGAGGAAATTTAAATGTCCTGACTGTGAAAAAGCCTTCAAATTTAAGCATCACCTAAAGGTTCATAATACCAATAATAATTAAAGCTAACTGCACGATCTCTCTCAGTTTGTCACTCACACTTAAAGCTTTACTTTATATTTTATAGCCGTTAATAGTATCAAATTTCGTTTAGCTTCTATTTTAAATTACAAAATTACTCACCTAGCCAGTTAATCCCGTGGTTGTTTTTTTTTTAAAGAAATGTCATTGCACTAAAAAGCCAAAAGCACGATGCCATTAAATTAAGCATTGCATTGCATTAGTTAGTATTTTATTTTATTTACAGCTGCCCTAAACCCTAAGCTACCTACCCTTCTCGTGTGTTGTCTTACCTAAGCTAATAAAGGCTTCCCTTTGCATTTTTTAACTATTATGCATTGATGATAATAGTCCCATTAGTGTAGCATAGCATGATAATGTTAAAGAAGCAGGACCACTTCATGCTCGTGAATTTTTTATGTCCACTCTTAATTTTATTATACTACGGACGACTACAACAAGCACGACATTATTATATCCCTCAAACAAGTTCACTGATCCTCATCCTCTCTCCTTATGATTTCTGAGGCTGATGAGTTGGGTAAACAAGCAAGCTTTTGTTATGTTAACTCCTTAAACGACGTTAGTTAATAGGCTGGTTGGATTATACCTCGTACTTTGTACCGTTTCCCCATTCATTCCTGTGAGAGATAACCCGAGAAGGTTTTAACTAACTGGCTAATTGGGAACGTTTTATCAGATTTGGCCTAGGATTAAAAGTACCAGCAAGGATGCCCCTGGAGAATCAAACTTTGTACCTTCTACCTATAGAGGTGTTCCTGCAATACTACGCTATAAAGTAGGAGCAAACCTACTACTATCTTTTATAAAGTGGAAAGGGGATTAATTTTGGGAGATTTTTTAGAAAATAAAACAAACGGCGACATTTCCGAGCTAGGTACGAGAGTTTTATTTAGAAAAGTAAGAATAAGAAAGGCCTTCTGATCTTATCCTAGCGGAAATAAATAAATTCAGCCGCTGGTTAATAGCGGATATTAATTAGGTTTTAAGTTACTAAATTATCATGCTTATCATTGGAAATAAAAGCTAAGTAAAGTTAACCTAGGAAAGGTGTAATAGTGGAGAAAGCAGTTGATGCAATTAAGGAATCCACCTATAGATAAAGGTGTGGCTTAGGGTAGGGTTGATTTGTCTCTTCTCGCCCCCCGTCTCACCTGG
The DNA here is from genome assembly GCA_034682405.1 of Hydroisotoma schaefferi. Taxonomy (NCBI): domain Eukaryota; kingdom Metazoa; phylum Arthropoda; class Collembola; order Entomobryomorpha; family Isotomidae; genus Hydroisotoma; species Hydroisotoma schaefferi. The sequence goes on along the minus strand of JAQFZX010000043.1, from coordinate 58,050 downwards.
GCCAACATTCCTTATCCTTCCTTACTAGGTATAACTATGTTCATCCCTTTTTATAATTTGACGTCCATGAATCCCCTTCTGCTATAACATTTCTTGAATTACTTAAAGATAAGATAAGATGAAGGATAGAAGATAAGGGATCTGCTTACAAAAGTTGGTCTTTTTAATGTCAACAGAAAATACCACAATTTTGCTGATCCCAATTTAAAGAATGAATGAGCTAAGCTAATCTTCCAGCATGGGCAATAAAAATAAAATTCAACTAAAGCTACTGCATCGTATTTCGTCCCGTTTTGCGTTTGCCTCTGTACTTGTACCGTTAATTATTTTTTTTTATTTTGCGGCCGATGAAACTTCTCATAACATTTCATTCATGCATGAAGAAATAACAGCCTTAGCCTTACTAAATCATTAAAGAAGCTTTTAAGGATTGAAATATAATCTTATTGTGTACCCAATCTTGATTTAGGAACACGTCCGAATCCACTCTGGAGAAAAGCCATTCGAATGTACCAATTGTGGAAAACGATTCTCCCATTCGGGATCCTATTCCTCGCATATGACTTCCAAGAAATGCCTCATAATGAACCTAAAGGTAATGATCTCATGAGCCGATGTCACCATCATTCATTAATATTAACACTAGCCGATAAGCTTAGTTAATCAGTAGGGGTGAGACTGTTTATGAAAACCTATACCTACTGCTCCCCTTAGTTTAGGAAAGGTGATTAAGTTAAGAAGAGAGGTTAGGAAATGAGATTGTGGCAACAATACTGATGAAAGATTAAGATAACTTACGGACGTGAGTCAAGCATAAACAATAGAGATAGAAAGAACGACAACGAACTTAACTTCAACTTCAGGAGTTACAAAAATTAGGAGGTCAGAGACTTTTTGTGTGACTCATTTTTCATTTAACTCGGACCAAGTCAAGTCAGTCATCTTTTTATTAGTCAACCTTTGCTCTGAAGATATCTTGCTACAAAGTAGTACTATTATAGCTTGTCATATGTATGTGGGTTACGATTATGAATGAACAGTGTAATCTTTGTTTAGGACGTTTTTTTGTCAGCCCCTTGAAGGGGTTAACCTGGGACGCTTATCATACTTAGCTTAGGTTAAGTGTCTCAAAGGTAGCGTAGTACCTCTGCCTAAGTTGCTTACTATACAAGGGAGGTTTTTCTCTGAGCCAAGCCAGGGTGAGTCATTGATGATGGTTTGGAAAAGGTATTATAAATCCGCCGGAACCGAGAAGATTAGTGAAGAACAATCCAATCTTTCAAAGCCTTTTTTATACCTGACTTTTCCAGAGACTACAAGCAGACAGATAGATGCATAGATAAAGACTAAAAAATTATAAAACTTTTAGAGACTTTAGTGTTCTAAAAACAGGGAAAGATAGACCCATTTCATAGACAGGATACTTGAACCTAATCGGTAGTTTCGGACTGGTTGAGTTCTCTAAGCGTCCTGAATCAATTATCTCACATCTTGATAGGTGTAGACCTAAGGCAGAAAGTTGAAATTACATGGAAAGCAGATACAACTAAATATATTCTCAGTATCAAAGTATCAACTAACCCTTTATTGTGCCTAAGTCTTCGCAATCGCATACCATTACCCTTCCCATATAAAGACATCCAAGCTTCTTGAGACATCTTCCATTCCCAAAGTTGACATTGGTTAGAAATGACCCAGTAGTTAGTACTTTCCAAGTAGTATAAATGCCGGTATTAACAACGCTGTCAGTCTGTATGAGTTTAGGAAGGAAAGTGGTGAAATAAATAATTGTAGTAATTTCTTCTATCCCATCCCTTATCCTAGCTCGGTCGAAGTCGAAACGTAGAGAACAAAGGAGGTAACAACGCTGGGAATTCCCAACAGCGAACTTCTTCCACAAACTCTTCGACAACTAGTGGTAAACAACAGCTAGAGAGAAACTTTTCGAATAGTACGACAACGACTACGAGTAGTTCCACCGTTCTAGACTCAACATTCCCAGGACACCATCAGCATCACCCTTTACTTGGAGGAAACTTGGCCAAAACTACTAACGACAATAACATGATAAACCATAAAAGTAACGATTTGCCAAACTATCCATCCACCTCACCACCATTTCTCCCTCCAGGTAATTACCGCAGATATTATTGTCATTACACTAGCCGTATTATTATTATTACTGTTATTAAGGTTGTAATACGGGTTCTGAGGAAACTTCCGCACTTTCTCTACCGTCGTGGTTAGTTTTGGGTTTAATCTTGTAAATGGGAAGTGATTTTGGGAAGATTGGTCCTGAGGTTTTGTGGGTTATGTGATTTTATACGATATTTCGGAGAAAGAGACAAGTACCTATGTTATGTAACGGAACCTAAGGGCTGAGCTGAATCTGATGATGAAAGTATCATCATTTTTTTTACTTTGGTTCTTTTATGGGAAGCATGTAATGTTCGTGTATCTGTAATCTGTATCTGTGGGTAATTTTCAAGAGTTATTTTGCTAATTTTTTCCGTAATATTTGTCCCTAGGTTCGGTTGGATTCCATCCGTTTTTTATGACAAGTGCTGCAGCAGCAGCGGCCGCAGCCGCCGCCCTACCGCCTAACCCTTATACGTTGTCCATGTCCACTCTCTTTAATTCCCTTCCTTTACGGCAACTGGCCAATTTGGATACGGACAATATCATTAAGCCTGGTTCGATAAATGAAAATGGAAACTCCTACCATCACCATCACCAGCAAAGCCATCAACATCAACAACATCACCGTCGGCCGCGGTCCCGATCCCCGTCACCCGATTATGACGATAGTTGGCAAGAGAAGAAACTAAAAATGGAAGTGGACCAAGACGTAGCTGACGTTGTGGATAATGAGGCTAAAGATGTTGAGATAGAGAAGGTTAAGGCCAAGCGGGGGTCCTTGGTGATAGAAGAAGAGGACTTCGGAGGGGACTCTACTGACGAGAATGAGATAAGAAGGGGGGACAATAAAGTGCAAAAGATGTTGGAAACGGTCATTGCAAGCGGGACTCGCCAAAGGCTCCTTCAGGAGTATAGCCAGTATAGAAATGGGGGACGAAAGATGGGGATGCATTTTGGGGATGTGGTCAAAGATGAGGAGGAATCTTGTAGCAGTCAACCTGGGCAAGAGGGGGACGATTCTTCGGACTTTGTCAAGGAAGAGGATGAGGAGGAACAACAGCGTTTGCAGAATAATAACAATAGCATCAAGGAGGAGGATGAGATTAAAAATGTGATTGTTAAGATGAAGAGGAAAAACGGGATTGATGGGCTGGCAGCGAGGTTGCAACAGGAATTGTCTCAGCAGAAACAAAATACCGAATCGGAGGAAAAGTTTCGAAAGATGGAGAGTAAATCGGATGAGAATGAGAATGGAGGCATGACTGAGAATGAGATGAGGGGGGCTGAAGATGAACTACCTTCAAGTCAGAGTGAGAATGAGTCTGGAGAGCAGAGTAAGTTTAGAACGATTACATAGAGTATTAGTCAGTGTGACTTTTCTTAATTACTTTTTTGTGGTTCGGCTTCAGCTCTCTAATTGATTACTAATTTATCATTTTTAGACGATGGAGGTAACGAGCTGAGAGGAGAGAATGCTGAGGAGGGTCGGAGAGCTCGGGTTAGGTCTCTCTTTTCTGAATCTCAGTTGGCTGTCTTGAGACATCATTATGCTATGGATCCAAGACCTAGACGGGAGCAACTTTTAGCCTTGGCTCAACAATTAGTGCTGCCATTGAGGGTTGTACAGGTATTTGACTAATTATTTGGTAAATTAAATTAAACTTCAGTCTTGCAAGTTTTTAAGCTGATTTTTTAATGGGGTTATCGTTTCTATCAATTTCAGGTTTGGTTTCAAAATAGTCGGGCGAGGGATCGAAGGGAAGGAAGACCTCCGAACTATGGGTCCAAACATTCTTCAGTGAGTGGACTTTCGCCAGGAATCCCTGCTGCCCTTTTCAATGGATTTCCAGTGAATCGCTTGGGAATCGTTGGCATTCCAGGTTGGAACGTTTCTTCTAATAATGCTGCAGAGCAGAGTGAGGAAGAAACCAGTGGAACCGGAAGTGGTGAACAGCCATTGGACTTAACCACTAAAAAATCTACCCCTTCCAACTCACCTGGCCCATCTATGGTAACCTCTGATGGAATAAGCTCAGACTCTGAAGATGCTGCTGGCTTGGAAAGCTGCAACCAACCCCTCAACTTGGTAAAATTTTGAATTACAGTTCCCTAATTTAGGATACATGCTTTTTTTAAGTACACATTTCAAAGCAGTCAGTAATTATCAATTTCATTTACAGAAAGCGTCCCCAAAGTACGGATCTAAAGCAGCAAACTTCAGTGTAACCCCCACAAGTCTAAAATTCATAAACGACGATAGTTCCCATTGCAATGGAAACGCCTCTCCCAAAGCCTTCAACAATTCAAGGCTGGCCAAAATCCTCTCCCAACCCCCTGCATCCCCCTCATTGTACAATAATTTAGGCAACTCTCAAGGGTCACTAAATGGGAACCGAAGTTATGGAACCCGAACCCCATCCCCTTCAGTCTCCCTTGGCCCCAACCAGATTTTCGGTGGATTACTTCCGTCCAACAGTCCCTCAGCTCAGTCTGAGTTCAATCTAGAACGCTTTAACCACTCCCCTCTGAACCTTATTTCTGGAGGTAACGGGGACAATTCTGGAGAGCACCCCGTGTTTTTAGGAATCAATAATCCTGTTAAAAAACGAAAAACTTCATCTTTAACGAAAAGCAATGGAAATAGTGGAACCTCCAACTCCAGTCCTCAAGGCGAAGAACACGGCCAGTTTGCTTGTGATCAATGCGAAAAGTCTTTTAATAAGCAGAGCTCGCTTGCACGTCATAAATACGAGCATTCAGGTTGGTTTAGTATTCATAAAAAGTTTTACTACTGACAGATTCTTAAAACTTGCGAAGGAAGGGGTTATAATGAAAATCTTTTTACTACCTTAATTATCTCTAGGTCAAAGGCCATACAAATGCAACACTTGTGAAAAGGCGTTTAAGCACAAGCATCATTTAACCGAACATCTTCGTCTTCACACAGGAGCCAAACCTTTCCAATGCAATAAATGTGGTAAGCGTTTCTCTCATTCTGGATCCTACAGTCAACACATGAATCATCGGTATGCCTACTGTAAACCCCAAAGTAGTCGTTAGTTGAGGTTAACACTGAATTAAGAACGAATACTCTCAAGTTACTACTACAAACAATTATACTGAAAGGTGAAACTGATACTCTCCTCCGTTTTATACTTAAGATAGATTTATTGTATTGATGTCCTCACTTCTAGCATGTTACTACTTTTACTCAGGATTGAGTTTAAGCAAGAATAAGTTAAAAATTGTTTCAAAGGCCTAAACAGATCCATCCATTCAATCCGCGAGAACAGGCTCTCTCAGCTAATATTTAGTATGTGTTCTGTTAAGACTTGCAAGAAAAGAAATCTTTTAATATATTCTGATTCTTCGCCGCAGTTGCAGCCTCTTACTTTATTTATTATTAGTAGTAAGTTCAGATAACTAGATTAATTTTGTGGTAAACTTCGTGAGGTTGAATAAGATAGATTTTAGAGAGAATTTATAATAAGTATCTGCGTGAAAGTAGATGTTTTACGTTCTAGTAAAATTAGACGATAGCGTTTTCCCAATGCATCGTAAAAGTCAGGTTTATACACAACGAATTTTAGGATAGTAAATGGCAATGCACAGTACCAGTTGACGTGCATTGCCCTATTATTAGACTGTGCTAGCTAATATTTGTATTTAATTTCGCTTCAGTGACAACGCAAGTTATAATGTCTACATCGAAATAATTGCAGTTTGTAGTTTAAAAACAAAAATGATAGCCTTTCTACTTTATTGGCTTCTATTAATCTGTACCTAGTAGATCTGAGATTGTAAGGGGTAAGACTTATCGTAAATGATGATACGTCTATACTTTACTTTGTTTTAATTTCACTTGTTCTAATGAAAGGTACCTGTAAAATACTCACAACAAACTATTCGTACATTTTAGCATTTTAGCACTGAGGACAAATTACTTCGTTATTACAATAGCTTGTGTGCTTAAAAATTAGTTTGTGGAATTAGTTGACAAATCGCAAACCAAATTAGTAAAGTTTAAAGTAAAGGGAACAAAAAAGCTCTGATTTGCTCAGAAATTTAATAATTCTACTATTCCTTTTATGTAACACATTCAATCAGTGATCTAGTCTTGAGTTTTTTAACAATCTCCATCTAGATCTATTTACATTTTAAAAAGTATAAATAGAAAAATATCTTTGCAATTACTTTCTGGTAGTTCATAGTGTATTTAGTTTTCCAAGTCCGCATTAACGGTAGTAATAGAGGTCCTGCTTTAACGTTACGCATGTACATTTTACTACTGTTTAGTTAGCTTATATTAATTCAATCATTTTGTGCAATTTTGCATGATCAATCAGTTTCCTTGTTTTATATGTTTTTACTGACCTAGTGTTTGAAAGTGCAATGTGTCGAAAGGTTTTTAATTATCTTCAAGTGAAGCTACTAGATAGAAAGTAGTAGAATTTAAAGTAGTCATGATAAGATATTAAACGATGATAAAGCTCTAAACAAACTTTTTCAACACCAATGACGAAATTGAGACAATATTATTAATAGTCCTTTTATGGAATGTGATGCCGTACGTTTTTCAGAAATAATATTTTATGCTATTTGAAATGCGTATAGATTTAACGGTTTTCTATTCCCTACTTAAAAATAATGAAATACCCACCTTCTCTAGAACGGTTGGCTAGCCATTATAGATAGATTGTAATTGAAGAGGTTTTTAAAATGGTATATTCCTGAAACTAAAAAAACATAAGCATAATATTTGATAATACAAATAAAAATGGTCACAATTGAACTATAATTAATTCTAAGTTTTAATCTACTTCTAAGTTATAATAACGTATTATGTAGTGAGTAGATAATTGTATTGTCAAGTTCATTAATAGTTAAATGAAAGTATGTAGTAGAATTTATTTATATGGACGCGAGTAGTTAATAAATCGTAATAGATAATATTTAAGATGTAAATAAACCTTTAATTTGATGGAATATTTACATAAATGTCTACGGACGAAGGATCCCTGAACAGATTGCCATTCCAAATTTCTGACCTTTAAGATTTTCTTACTTCCGGTAGAGTTTTAAATCCCCGTTATAACGATGCATATAGCCCGTTGTTATTATTACGGAATATTATTTTGATTTTAACAGAATAAACTTAAGTTAGTAAATAATAGTAATTAAGATAACGTTAACATGCTGAAGCATCTTCAATACCTCAACAAACTCTTGTTCAATAGCTAAATAACATAAATGGTTAGAAAAGCTGCAGAGTTTATAGTTCGAAAAAGTTACCTATACCTACCATATATTCAGTAAGGTCAGTTTAAAACGACTACAACTCGATTTAAGACTTTCTAACACACGTGGATTGTTGTGCCAAAATTATTGTGCTTCCAAGCAAATTATTTGCCATAAGTTGAAATGAAATGAAATTGTGTTTCTAAAAACTTTAAAAGCGTTAAGCATTAAACTATTCTTCATAATTCATTAAATAAAGCGATAAATGCATGTAAATAAGATGTTACTTTAAAGTTATGAATGATGATGATATGAAATTGCATAATGAAATGACAAGGAAAGATATACATTTAAGGCTACATTCGCTAAGATGAATTACTACAGTAATGATATTAACTAACTACTGAGCTAATTAGTATTCAACCGAGTTCAACTGTATGCGTTTTTATATTGTTTTTTATCGTGATATTGTGAAAGATTTCGAAACTTTCCAAAAGCGAATACTACAAATACACTTGTTCAACATTCTTGTATTTTTGAATGTTCATTCGTGTTGTCCTCTTTTTCGATTCTTTTTAAAGGTATAAGAAATTAGGTAATTATTCCACTCAGCCATTTATTAAGATTTGCTATTAGGATTGAATTCTGGGGAAACTCTTGTACTATACACATGTAACCAATACAATAATGACTACTACTATATTCGCTCGGCCGAAAATCGTATTTTCCAATATTCTAAATTAATTAACTTGCTACACTAAAAGTATGTATTATGTAAGTATACCTTGGCCATACACGGGACACATTTTCTGAAACTTTGTCAGTGCAATTGCATAGTTTTATCGTTATTTCATTCGTTGTAGTTAATTTCATATAGTAACATTCTTCGCTTGAGCCAATGGCCTTTCCCTAAACTTGCAAGTTTTTTTGGCCAAATGTTAATTTAGTGTTCAATTTAAGGCATTGAAATTCACTACAATGTTTTAGCAGGTATAGAGAAGTACACGGAAAATGTGGTTTTGCAGTTAAAATAGAGTACGTAATTTAATGTTGTGAAAATATAATTTGTAATTAAAACATATAGTTAGTTATAGTATAGTAAGGAGGAAGTTATGGTTTAAGTTTATTTTTTAGGTAGATAAGATACAGATATGGCTAGAAGAGGCCAAAGATTGTAACAATAATAAAAAGAATATGCAAGTAAAAGTAATCCTATGCAAAGTAAAAGTCGTTTCCAGTGAACAGTATAAAGTTTATTAAGTTGCATTACGTTTTTGATTCTTACAAATAGCATCAAGTATCCAAAAATAATAAGTGCAGAGTGCAGTACCGCACATAAAGCTTCAATTACATAGATTTTCATACAGGTTTTCTATCCTATTGGGAACATAAAATTCGCTCATACAAAAATATTAAAATCATCAGCAATTCCAAGGTCGAGCGTAACTTGGAATGTGACTTTCAAAAATAAAGACTTATATAAAAACTCAAACGAAGATTAAAACTCAAACACGAAGGCAATAATCAAATCATGTAGGAAACGGATGAAATAAAGTGTGCACTCCTGGTATACTGCAATATTAGAAGAAGGTAACGAGTTTTAAAATATTTAAATTGGTGGTTAGTGAAATGCATAATTGATCCTGCTTAATTTACCTTAGACTTGGGTCCCTCCACCTCAACTTCAGGTTCAATGTGAACTTCTGGTTCCTCGAAAACTATTTTCCTAGGCCTACCTCTCCCTCGTTTCCTAACAGATAGAGGTTGAGGCTTGGGTCTTCGTGGAGCAAAAGTAGGATCATTTTCAATTAAGCATTCTTCATCTTCATCAACATCCATGGGTTCTTCTTTAACCGGTCCCATGGCTTTAGTCTTTGGGCGTCTGGAGTTCAGCTTAACCATTGGACGAGGAGTCTCTTGATACAATGAGGTAGGGTCGGGAATTCCTTTCTCTGGAGTGTGCAGTTCCAATGAAGATAATTCACTGATAGCATCCTCCTCAATTTCATGTTTAATGGTCTTCTTCAAAGACGTAGTACGGGCTGGTCTCTTGGGAGAATTTTTCACGGCTTTTTTCGCTGGTCTACCACGCTTTGCTTTTTTACGCCCTGCAAGTAATTAATGGAATTTAGAATTTATCATAATGCAATTCATTTAGATGCAGTTTCAGGACTTACCGGGACCTTTCTTTGACTCTGCTTCGCAATAATTTGTATTTTCTGTTTCAACTTCTACCGATAGCATTTCAACCATAGGAACCAACGTAGGCATTGCAGGTTCAAGCTGGTCGTTTTGTAAGAATTCGTTCTCTTTGTTTTCTCCAGATATCATTTGATTATGAATGATAACCACTTCATATTCCTTCATTGACCCAAACTCATATTCAAGTTCAGTACCCTGTTGTAGCTCTGCAATTTCCCCTGGAACAACTTCCTTCACTTGCTGTGAGCTGTTCAGTTGCACTTCCTGTAATAAAGTTGCACTTAATTATTTTTCATTATCAGCAACAGAATAAAGACAGAGAGTCAGACTATATGAAGTAAAGATTTAAACTATAAACTACGTACAGGAGGGGAGAAAGCAAAATCGCTAAACTGTCCTGGCTTCAAGAGTTTAATATTGCTAATATTTCCTCTAGGGGATTCCACTCTAATCTCCATTGATTGACTTTCTTCGTTGTAAAACTGTCGCACAAAAGCAACAACCGCAACCTTTTCGTGAAGCTGCGTAACCGAAGAACCAGGGGCTACAGATTGTTTAAAAGCTGCTAGAACATCTTCTTCTTGTGCTGGCTCAAGCAACTAAAGAAATAGAAACATGATTTGCTTACACACAAGTATATTACCCTCAACTCCATTTTTCTAAACTTCAATAGCAAGAAACTAAATAGAAAATTACATGGTTAGACGCATCAAAATCAGTGATCTTAAGCAAATAGCTTTTCTCCGAACTTTTCGGAAGAAACGCTGCAAAAGGGATGTGATTTCTCCCAACAGCTTTTTCATATGCAGCATTATTTATCCTGTCCACCATGAATCCCATCCCAAGCCCATCCTCCTGTTGAATTAGTAAAACCCAAAAGTCATAAGAATATGAAGATAACAGAAGTGGGTTCTTGGTCAATTTTATCATTTAATTTGATGATAAACGTAGCAAAAACCCTTACCCCAGTTCCACAAGAATCAGGTTGTTGTTCCTCCGGTTCAGACTGCGCTGCTACAGACATTACTTGTGTTTCCATTTCCATGAAACCTACACACTCTTCCATCATAAATGCCTAACCAAAAAACAAAAACAACAGACAATTTCGATAAGTTTCAAACAATTAAAACAATTAAAGCGCTACTTAGCCAAGTAATTAGCCAAAATTCAGCCTACCTTTTTTAAACCTAAGCAATATGTCGCCCACAGAAAAAGAACGGTTTTTTAGTTCCAATCACTTCCAACTCGAATTTTACTCTACACAATTTGTCAAAAAAAGCACTCAAAACGCTGAAAAACGCTGGAAAACGCTGATAAACACAGAAAAAACCAATAGGAACCCCCAAAAAGAAGATAAAAGTTAGCAAACTTTTCGTAAGAAAAAAGAAGATTCTGAAGGACGAAAAGGGAAGAGCAATTCGACGGGCTTGGCGAGGAAAGAGAAACTGTACAGAAAATAAAAAAAACCGAGAAATCTTTCAATTTTTTTGTGGGGTCATTGACCACAATTGTCATGAAATGCTCGATAACCCTCATCTTGCTTATCTTTCTTATCTTATCTTCTTTCATTAAGTAGAATTATGGGGAGTTATCACCCCCTTCCCAGGTCACATAGGGTCCCCTTCCTTATCATATGATATGTGACCTCTGTCCCGTAACCATGACCACGACATTTCCAGATATGTTTTATGAAAGATAATGAAAGTTCAGATAAAGATAATCGTATTTTATTGGAACTTTGTCCATTTGTTACAAGGCAGGCCAGAGTGATCGATCAGTCATTCTCATAAAGTCACTCTGCCAAAAAAATTATTAGTAAGCGTAAGCGTCAGTGGAAGATAAGCCACGCTGATTTCCGGTAAAAGTATGTCGAATTATGTTTGATAATAAATTATAAAATGTCACTTATGTGACGTCCGGTCCAGTTAAGACCCAGCAGGTCGTTCTGCGGGCCCATTTCATAGTTTATAAAGCAACAAAACAAGTCCAAAATGATCTGTGACTCATGATACTCATTTATTTTAGATTCTGCTTGGATTTTTCAGGTATTCTGAACTGAAGTCGCAACAATGGTCAACCTGAACAGGAAAGAAACTTCCAAAAAAGGTAAACCAAAAGGGCAGAGAAGTCCAGCCCGTAACTCGAGAAAGAAGAGGAATAATTCCCCTTCGCCTTCCCCTACAAGGTACCGGGGCTCGAGAAAGAAGAGGAATAATTCGCCTTCACCTTCCCCTTCCCCTACAAGGAACCAGAAAGGTCCAGCCCGTGGGTCAAGAAAGAAGAGGAATAATTCGCCTTCACCTTCCCCTTCCCCTACAAGGAACCAGAAAGGTCCAGCCCGTGGGTCAAGAAAGAAGAGGAATAATTCTCCTTCACCTTCCCCTTCCCCTACAAGGAACCAGAAAGGTCCAGCCCGTGGGTCAAGAAAGAATAGGAATAATTCTCCTTCACCTTCCCCTTCCCCTACAAGGAACCAGAAAGGTCCAGCCCGTGGCTCGAGAAAGAATAGGAATAATTCTCCTTCACCTTCCCCTTCCCCTCCAAGGAACCAGAAAAGTCCAGCCCGTGGCTCGAGAAAGAATAGGAATAATTCCCCCTCCCCTTCCCCTACAAGGAACCACAAAAGTCCAGCCCGATGTCTTAAAAATAAGAGGAAAGATTCCCCTCAAGCGGAACAGAAAGCTATTAAAAATGACTCCTCAGAGAAGTCCCGAAAAGAAAAATGTCAACGCATTCAGGTAAACGGAAAGCTGATGCCCAGAACATACGATCCAAAGCCGCATGAACGGGAATGCTCTGCAGGGTCTAACGGACGCACGCTTCAAAAGGTCTGCTTGTCACCACAGGAGTCGACGAAAACGCTCAAAGCGTTCCCATCATTATCTGACTGTTTGAAATTGATGGATTTGAATTTGAAGAACACTAAATGGAATGCTGCATATTGTGCAGATCCGGATCCGGATCCACCATCTTATTCAACAAGTGGTTGTGATCCGCCTCCACCTCCGCCCCCATCAGATGCTCCATTTACTGCTGCCGATTTGGAGCAATTCGCTGAAATCCGAGAGAAGATGTGCAAAGCTAGTGGTGACAACGTCTCAGCAATGATTGATGGATCAATTTTAACTCTGGACATAATTCATCCCGTTCCTGGTCTACCGAACAAGTACTTATCATATACTTTAATCTATAATTTACAAGTAGTACCGGAAACCTTTGGATTCATAAATCTTTAATTTATAACAGCGCTGAGATTCTTGTAGAACTGGACTTTTCCGATAGCTTCCCCTTGTGGAGGCCAATAAATGCTGCAAATATTGGAGTACGGGCTGTGATAAACAATATTTCCAAATGCACTACCGGCTACGTCTATGTGGAAAGCTTCAGCTTCAAATATGACATCACTGAAGATGGATATCTGCAGATCCGGATTCCCAAAGACCAATTCGACAATAAGGAAAGGAACGAGAAGAAAGTATCGGTTACAAAGTTTCCTCTGGGTGAAGATAATGCAAAGGAATGTGCTTTCTCCCTTTCCTTGGTCATTGATGGTCGACAAATGGACATTGGATTTGCTCTCCCTACGGCAGACTTAGATGGGGAATTTATATATTCAACTCAAGACTTTATCACCATTAAAGCCCCTTTGGACGGCAGTTTCTTCTGATCATGAATAAATCAAGGAGAACTATTTGTCTAAAGACCTGCAACCAAAAAGGAATGTACTACCGTAAAATACAAGCTACTTATCTTATAAAAACGAATAATGTATATTCTTGCTAATCTGAGTCGGGACTCTTGAGTAAAATTACAAACCGGGTCGTATAGTATATGTACCTTAATGAAAATAAAAAGGCCGTACATTGCAAGATCATCTAATTCTTATTTGACAAATGTAATTAATCAAATTCACTGGTAAAATATTGCTTAAATATCAATACTTTAGTCCATCACTTCTAAATTATACAGCATTGTTTACTGTTGACTCCATAATTACTTTAGTGGTGAAATAGTTCCTGTATTCCTTTCTTCATGCTGCTGCACATTATATAGTACAAAACTATTAAAAATATAACTCCTGCAATTTACAGCATACTATAAAACTACACAACTTTGAGTCTAATTGTATACAAATGTGGAAAATAAAGTTCTAATTTTGGTTACTAAAAGTATTTCGAGTTTGCCTTAAAATTTACGCCTTCGTGGAATTTTGATCCGAAGAGCTTCCATTTGACCTTAAAGCCTCTATTTTTGCACATAGCTTCAGAGCAGGTCCAAGTTTCATTCCTATTGCTGACATCAAGTGATCTTCCTTTAGAAGCATCAGGGCTTGACCATCGATTTCTTGGACAGCAAAGTCGTCGGCATATTCAGAGCACCCAGGAAGTGATCTTACGAAATCGACAACATCAGAGACATTCCATTTAACTGGATTCACTTTGCTCTCGTCTTCAACTGTTTCATTCGATGGAGACATTACAGAAGTGTCTCCAACAGAACTGCTTTCATCAGTTAGATCTGCGTCATTATTGCCTTCACCCTGGAAATAATTAATTTTATATTACATAAGCTTCCTCAGTTGTTTGAAATATATTCCTGAGTACTAGTAGTAGCATACCCATTTTTTCGACTTGGCTTTTGTCTTATTTTGATCAGAATTTATTCCAAAAGAATTGTTCACATTTTGTACTTGCTGCTGATGTTGCTGAGCTCTCATCCCCTTAGAACAAGTAGATGAGCAGAACCGTTTGTTTTTCTTGAACTTGGCTTTAAGGTCAACTTTTCCGCACATTTCGCACTTGGCAGTTTCGCCACTAAGTGCGGCTTTCTTTTCTAAAAAAGTAAAATAAAAACACTTAGCAAAGAGCAAAGATATTATGAAATTACCAATAATAAATAAATACGGAAGAAACCTACTTGGGGGCTCATCGTGATCTCCATTTCTACTCATGGGAAATGGTTCCGTTGCCTCCTGAATGACAAACCCTTCTATTACGTGGGTCAAAACTTGAGGTTTGACCATTGCTTTTGGAAGCTTACACTTTCCATCATCTCCGTCATCATTTAACTGCTGTCCATGGGCATTTTTATTACTATTGACCGTATTCTCCTTCTCGGTCTCTCCCTTAGTCTCCTTTCCGGTATGATTATCAGCGGAAGCTTCATCCTTCTTTGGTTGAGGTGCAGGAGTAATGGAGATATTTGGGGTTGGCAACTGAGGAGCCGTGGCAAACACTTGCAACTGAGGAGGTTGGTGAACGGAAGTTGTGGTAATGTGGGTGTTGGAATTTGGAATCAGGGGGGTCAGCGTTGCATCTGGTAGAGTAGGTGGGGCGTGGAGGGCTGAAATATTTATGGTTTTTAAGGGCTGCTGTTGTTGCTGCTGCAAGGTAAGTTGCTGGGTCAGATGATTTGGGGCTGAAACTCTGGTAATTGTAGCTCCAATGGGAGACTGCGTTGTTGTCTGTATCAATTTAGCTTGAATGGGGGCAGGGGAAATAGAATTAGCAGAAACAGTCGGTCTTGGATACATTACTTTATTATGTTGTGTTGGAGAAGACGCATTATTAGCCCCAGCCCCAGCTCTACCAACTCCAGGTTTCCTAATCTTTGGTCTTTGTTGTGGAATAGGGGTTGTGGTTATACCCTGAGATTGAGAAGTAACTTGGGCGTTACTTACAGCAGCCGTAACTGTGTAATTTGGACGAATTGGTTGATGCTGTTGAGGCTGCTGAATGAAAGTAAGTTGCTGAGTTTGTAACCCTTGCGTTCCAGGTTGTTGTGGGAGGATTGTTAACTGCCTCGGTTGTTGCATTTGCTGTTGGGATTGATTGGCGTGCATTTGTACTTGAGTAGTTATTGTTTGAGGTGACTGAGCTATTAACTGTTGCGACATTACATTAGGCTGAGATGAGGACTGTGGGATCATTTGTAGCTGTTGACCATTCATTGTCACATGCTGAATTTGTTGCTGGTGAATTTGTTGCTGCTGATTCTGTTGCTGTTGGTTCGTGGGACTAGGTTGTATTTGTAAGGGTGGTTTTGGCTGGAGAGTTGCAGGCGTTTTCATAGATAGTACATTTGTAGGTTGAATTGCCTGAGGATTTTGTGACTGATTTTGTTGGGCTTGAGCCTGATTTGCTTGAAGTTGGTTTTGCTGTTGGGTCACTTGCTGGAGCCCATTAGGGCCGTTAGACATAGAGGTGGGCAGCTGACCTGTCGCAGTCAATGCTGAAATGTCATTATAGGTTCAGAATGAATTATCAAAATATTTCTGTATTAATTTGTCAGTTACTTTAATAGACTTACGCATGGTAAACTGTTGATGAGATGCTGCATTCCCATGCAATGGTTGCTGTTGCTGAATAAACATTTGGTCGGGTTGCGTTCCACGAATGAATATTGGATTCTGAGCGGTCAGAAAAGTATGGGGAGACGTTGCCCAAGTTAACCCTTGCGGTAATTGAGCCTGAGTGAGTTGAGGCTGGATGACCTAAATAAATTAAGTCATTTAGTTACCCGTGGTATAAAATCCGTCTCTTTTCCCAATTAAAACTTAACAGAGTGAAACCACTTTTTTACCGCAACGCAACTAACCTTTTGCATTTCACCTGGCTTTCCAGACTGCGAATGCTGTTGCAGGATCGATGTCTGGCCTGCAGAGTTGATAAGCTGGCCAATAATGTAGGCCTGATTATTCGCCGCACTAGTAGGTATGGTCGCATAGCCGGCTGAAAGCAAGCAACAACCACGTTTTAGTTATGTGGTTATCTTAATTCAACAGACAACAGTGTCTGCACAAATAAGTCAGTAGTAAGCGTAGATAAGATAAAATGCTGTGGGTGTTCTTACTCGACAGCATTTGAGGGCTACCCAGTTGGTTTTGCTGGAACGTCTTTCCGCCTGCAGTTATTAACTGAAGGGAGACAAAGAATATTCAATATTTAAAACATTAACTTTTTTCATATTTTTAAGCTTGTCTTTTATAACTCTAAACGTCAAGACTTTCTTCAGAGAAGTACAGAGTAAATCCTATGTATAATCCGAATTTCTGAGACATGCTCGCTCTAAAATATAATTTCCCATTACAGTACGATAGAGAAGTGCATAGATGCATGGTTTTATCATGCAAAAGTATTTCCTAAAGACTCAATACAGGATGCGAAAAGTTAGCTGTAATTTTGTCCAATGCTTAGCAATACATACTACTTAAGTTAACCAGCTCTGAGCGAGAAATAAGACAGGAAACCGAGCCCCTTAGGCACTAAATTGCTACGATCTATAAATCAACTGAGACTTCTTCCATCAATAACAGTAATCAATTTAATTGTAACCTTTACGGACGGTAGAACTTGTTAGTCTTTGCAAAGAATGGAGAATAGACTCCGGTGGAAATAAACCTGACCATTCCTTCTTTTAAAATAAAAAATATATACCAAACCTCTCCGAAATAACCTTAGTTAATTGTTAAATATCTTTCTAAAAATCCCAGAATCTATCCAAAAGCATGCATCCCTTTACAAACTAAACCTAAATGTAAATATACTAATGTCAGTAATTTTAACTAAACCTAACCTGAATTTGGGGATTGAGTTGATGCTGTAACTGAAAATTGCCAGGCATGATAAGCTGACCCCCTTGCGTATTGTATAATTGCTGAAGATAAGTCTGATTTTGTAAGGGCTGCTGGATCACTTGCAACTGCTGGAGTTGATTCGCTTGATTATTCTGTGCATTCGACGTATTCTGTTGTAACTGTAATTGCTGTTGATGCTGGCTTACAACTTGAGCTTGTTGGTTTCCACCTTGATTCTGTTGACCTCCAGACATATCCCCCCCTTGCTGACCACCCCCACCAGTCTGCCCTTGCTGGCCTGTTCCTTCGTTCGAAGACATATTTCTTAAACGATTCTCTAGAGATATCGTTTCTCTTTACGTTGAAGTCCACCTGTCTCACTTTCAGTTCTTTTAGTCGACTTCCTCTTTAGTTAAGGTCGGCTTTTCTGTAACCAGAAAATGTACACGATATGTTATTTAAGCTGAAAAAAAATCCATAATTACATGATATTCTCCTTTTATAAACATAACAATTAAGTAATGAGACTGGATGTTTTCATTCCTCGATCAGATATACCTAGCTTAATTATCCATGACTCAATACAGGCTCATTAGAAGCATGCAAGTTTTAAACTACAACTTCCGATCTCATTTTTTGCCCCGATCTCCTGTGTAAATGTACATAACCAGCGTGTGGTCAGCAAAAAATATAGGTTGGGTAGATTGAGGGTGAATGATAAATCAACAGATCATGTACCATTTTTTAAATACTTTATAATAATTTATGCGTTTTCATTAATAGAAAACCTGAAGAATTTTTTACTGCCAATTTATCCTAGACATCTACATGCACATCTGTATTGGATCGTAATGTGTAGTACTGTTTTTTCATAGATTAATCCATAAGAATAGCAACAAACTCTAGAGACGTGATCAGTCCATGGCAGACAGTTGCTATTGCTGGTATCAAATTCTCGGATGGTTAAGTTAAGAAGTACCAATAATATGTAAAAGGGTTAAATGTATCCCGTCATAAAAACAGCCCCTATTTCATGCCCTTAAGGGCTCACCCAGAGAAAAAATCGACCCGTATGAATTACTACCTACCTATTATGCAAGGTATTAAGGGAATGTCTGTCTACCTTTCCAGCGGAACTCGATATGGTGGTGCTGTGCTTTATAACGTAAACTACCTTTTTGCAGTATACTTTTGATTTTTTGTGTTTAAGTAAGTATCGACTGTACTAAGGCTTAGTACTCATTGTCAATTGTCCCATTGTAACATGATCGATGGATGCATTTCCTCATACAAAATTTCCATTACAAAAAGGAAAAAAAACTTGAAACGCTTTTTCCTTTCGAGTTTCATGAGTGAATACAAAAAATGCAGGATCTGCCATGAGATGAGACTATTATTTTACAGGGCCGCGGCCGACCCTCTAGTCCGTTCAATAGACATTGCACATTGCTGGCAGTAAATCTGCAACACTAACCCATCGGTCAATAGTCAAGGAAGTAATATCGATTCAGACTTTTAGCGAAAATGTTTTATATAATTTTATTTAACTATTCTAATAAACCCTACAAAACTATCAAGTTGCTCCTTGTTAATCTCTCGCTTAACATACGGCGACTTACTTTCGACATAGTAATGCATTTCGGCGATTTAGTAATGCATTTGGTTGGACATCTGATACTGATATGCGATAGTTAGTTGACATAGTGAGCAGATGAAACTGTCAAGGAATGCTATTTAGAGAGACAAGGAGAGAGAAAGAAAGACTGGAAACTATGGGATTGGAGACAGACTCAGATTACTTTTCAAACGTTGCTCGTTACTTGAAGTTCAGTTAACTACAGATTGATAAAAAATCCCCTTAAGACGAGATGACCATTATTACCATGATCATCGTCGTCATTATTATTATTCTCATCCCCTATTATCATCATTCGTCCTTTTCATACTTCGAACAACGAATCCGATCCCCTCAACCAGGCGATCCCCTCTCTAGTAAAATTAAAGTAATAAACTAAGAATGGTAATCCTATCCTTTCTAGATTTACTATCCTTTGGATCCACATTTTCTTGTACACGCATACTATTACTTGCTAACCACTAGATACTATTACACTGCCTGCTGCAATGCAAAGCAAAAAATGATTTGTCAGTGTTGCATGAGTTCTTTCGTTAATCGTCTTTAGCATTATGCTGGATTTACATGCGTGATGATGTGATGTGATGGGATGATATTTACACACTGCTAAGCACTCTTCATGCTAAGTTTTTATATGGACGGAACATGCTGAGACAAAAAACTTCCGTCTTAAAAATGCTCCATCATTACTGAGAGAACGGTTAAAATATTTGGTTACTCCGAAGTTTAAGTTTCAAAAAAATTGATCAAAGAAACTGAACAGTCAGTACAAACATACTTTTAATATGTTTTATAGCGTTTCATTTCATGTCATTTGCACGCAAATTTCTCGGAATAGTCAGGAGAGTGTTTCGTGTTTAATACATGGGAAAATGAAGCTCCCATGCCTTTGCTTTGTAAAGATCAATGATCAATCGAATCTGTCTCCCTACGTGACATGAAATCATCCCGGACCCGGATATATTCCCAAGTCCAATCATACATGCATAGCTCTCAATATTTTCTGAAGTTGTAACTTCAATGCAATGCCAGCCAAGTCCAAAAGGATTCTTAGTTAGTCACACAATAAATAAAGGTGGATGGCTAATGGATGGCATGGCATGATGAATCCTCGCTTCGGTAACCAGGTATCCAATCTAATAATTCTAGTTAGCTGAGTTCTATTTTGTTATACGGTGGAGAAAAACTGTTCTTCAACCACCTTTACTTATTTATTAGTACTTACCCACTATGCGGCGATATTGGATACCATACAAAATACGGAATCCTATCATTCTCATCCCTACTCTTTCAGCTCCATGGTGGGGGAAGAATACCCTAAGAAGATCTCGACTTGCTATTGCATGATGAGGTATTTAGCTCCGAGCTCTTTTACTTTACCATATAGATCTATATGACATGAACAGAATTGTACGGACAGAGAACTATTGCTTACAGGTAAAATGTTATAAACCTGGCTCAACCACAGAACTGCATATTCTTTGGATCTCTAAAGCTAAACTTTACCTACCTTATATTTAACATATTCTTGGTTTAACAACTTCCACTGGCAAAGGCTATTATTTAGAAAGACAAGCAGACATTTCAATCAGTTGGCTATGCTCTCTTTACTCCAACAACACACTACTATTATTACTACATCACTTACTATTTTATTTTATTTTATCAGCTTTAGCTGTACTTTTACTTTGACCATCCTTCATTTCCATTAGATCCTCTATTCTTGCTTGTATCATCCCCAAAATCGAAGGTCTACGTCCCTCGAAGAATCATCGTCGCTCTTGCTATTACTGCTATCATCACCAGCAACAAAGCAGCTTGTAGAAAACAACCCTTTCTCTCGGATTTTTTGCCCTTATAGCACTACAACTTCTTAGTATTACTCAAGCTGCGTGCCCCGCACATTATTTACTACTTTCAAATATTTCCTATCCCCTACAACTACCTACCATCCCAAACTAAGCCTTTGGTCAACGGTGCAGACATTTGGAAAGTGTGTATGCATGTATACTAGGGATTTTTACCTACCTAACCATCACTTATCATGTGCGTACGTACTGCGTGCCTGTATAGCGTAGATTAGTTTTCAGCCTTCTTGGTTAATGTTATGAATGATAATATGAGGATGATGAGTAGTAAAGGAAAGAGGTTTGGATTGTTTTTGGGTTGGGTTGAAAACCATTCCATTTGGTTGGCTGAGAGGACTAGTCGACAAACTCTACAACATGGGCTAATAGTAGTAAAATCTAGGGTCTATTAGCATGATGATGATGAGTAAGTTACGTGAACAAGTATAATATCCCTCTTGGTTTTGGCTGGCTGGTTCTTTTATTTATTTAGTACTTACTACCACTACTCCTGTATATGCATGCAGATGGCTGATTTCATGTTAGAGAGAAAGAAAGAAGGCGGCTCGGTATTTTAATTAATAATGAATGAATGATCTACTGCTGGGAAAAATGTACAGAAAGCATAAAAGCAGGTATATCACGTTTATTAGAGAAGAGATACTAAAGGGTTTGTTCATAGCTGGTTTGTACATCACGAGGAGGGATTAGCATGAAATAACTTTCGTGTAGTATTGCTACGCACGGAGTTAAGTAAAGAGTGGGTAGAGATTAGACATGCACATCATTTTTATAACTGACTGTGTTACTTCATGTTCTTTTAGTAAGTACGAATGTACTATCAACTTTTACCATTAATACTATTGGACTGCCACAAATGAACGAACCAGCAACGACTCGTCAGTAAATACAAAGGATATGAGTATGAGCAGCCCTATTATTAATTATTTTTATCGAATCGCAATCGTAAACGAAGGGACTGATGGGCAGGCAGTAGGCATGCGATTATAAGCACTAACCATTATCGTTTGCTGGTTGTTTTCTAAGCCGGATGAATTTACGAAGGTTTAGCTTTATGAAACTAAGTCGGATTTTTTTGGAGTTTGGTTTGGTTTATCTTTGATTATAAATTATCTTTAATTTGATTGGACTTGATTGATTGAATTAATTTAATTAGATTATTGGACAATAGTATATAATATGCATTTGATCACATTAATCTCAATACTATGTAGGTCATGAGGAAACTTTGTTACTGATTACACTACACTTTGATTGATATGATTCTGAGAAGTCTCAGGATTTAGAGTTGAGAAAATGAGATTAAAGGGTGCAACAATCCAGGACAGACAAATACATTGGAGTGCACTTATAGCTCTTCTTATTCTGATTGATACATATTCCAGCCTAAAGACAACATTCTCTTACTTTTTATATCTACTGAATTTACAGTAGATAGATTTAAGTGGAATAGGAACGGTACCCCGCATCAGTAGCACCTCTAAGATGTAGGCTAAGTTTTCAAGTAAAGCCGAGTTTAGTCAGTACCAAAAGTAAATTTTTTGCAGGTAGGTATTAGCTTTATCACATTATGTATTATTAATTCACAAGGATAAGAGAATTTCCCACTTAAGTTTTGGCTTCATTTAAGGTGTATAATGCTGTCCGCTAGAATAGCAGCAGTGTGACTTTTTGAGTTCAGGTATATCCAATACTGAAGTAGACTGTCACCGTATAAATACAGAGGAATTATTGCATCAATATTTTATACTTTTTACCATCAACTAAATCAGTGTTATCCACTAACATCATCTTGATCGCGAATCCTAGTTATATTTCTTTCCCAAACCAGTTTCTCATTATACCTTTTCTTCTACCTAATTCTTTACTTGAAACTTACTGCCTGAGATTTGAAATAGTAAACTAACTAGACCATAAACTCGTCAATTAAGTTCAATAACAGTGATCCTCTTCTTTCATCTACCTACATGAATCAAGCTAAGACAAGGCAGGAAAGGCAGTCATATTGAAAACAACTTTAAACAAGCTCGCTGTTTCTAGTCGAGAGTAAATATCCAAGCCAAGCAGTAGTCATGCAGCCCAGGCCCAAGCCACTACCGTAGAAGTTAGTTAACCAACCGGCAAGAGATTATAGTATACCATGTATGCGTAAAACGGGATTTTTCTGACAGTAGTTAGTAATAGTAGTTCTAGTCATACAAAGTCCTCAAAGCGACTACATTTGCTAGTCTTTCCTTCATAGAATTCTCTGGTTGAATTTATAAAAAGTAAGTAACTACATGTATACAACAACGGTCGTTTTATTATAAAAGCTCGGGCAAACCCATGCGAATAATCCAGCCCAACCGAGCCAGTTGCCAGTAGTACCATGTCTGCTTACTACCACCAGAAAATAAATACCCCTCGGTTCTAGCTAGCTGAATATTTTTTGTATGAAAGCTCGGAGAGGGTCAGGCAGGCAGGTCTATGGCTCTGACTCTGACAATATGAAATCCTCCCCATCCGAATTCAAACCCTAAAACACCCTGAAGCCTAGGAGATGTGCTTGTGTCAGGAACTTGGAGGATCGAAACCTTTCCCATTTCCAGCAGTTGTTGTAGCACAGCCGTCAGACTCTGTTTGTAGTGACTGGATGGTAATTCTACCATAAGAGTTTCGATTCTTCTATGATACAGAGTATGGATGATAAAGCATAAAGATAGACCGAAAGACCTAGGTTCTTCTACCAAATGAATCAGTCAGCCTGAGGAGACAGGGAAGAATTATGTTTTGTACGGTTTACACCCTTCAGTTAGACGCTGGTGAGATAAGGTTTCGAAAGTAGTATGTGGACGGTACATTATCTTCATCTCCCGTATTCACAAGAACATTTACCTTCTTCACCCTCCTCCAGACTTCTCAGTAAGACTTCATAGGGAAAGAAGAATACAAACTTGCCAGCAGTTTGTAGAAGTAGGGAGCTGGAGCTCGTCTTAAGCTTGAGTACTTGCATGTATTGCATAGTGTAGTTGGTGTATTATGCACACGGCGAGGTGTAGAGGGATGTGGAAAGAAATGAAGTTCCGGGGTAGATTCATGAAACTTGTTAACGAATCTAGGATTTGGTTTTAGAGGATGGAATGCAAGGAGAGCAATTTATGTACGTAACGTTGATTTAAGATAGCATATTGGAGATGGGAATATTTTTAAAAGTAGCTAACATACTTTGGCATGGCTCTGTTAAAACTCTGCTTCAGCCGTGTACAAATCTTTAAATAATAATTAGAATCCGAATCAAACTCAGCTGGTTGCTTTAATAAAATATTGGTTTGTAAATCGCTGCCATATAATACATTGAATTTTTGCGTACAATCCGTTTTATAGAAATAATATTTTTTTAAATAGTAAACATTTATTCATTCACATTGTTTCGCATTTGCTTTACGGCAAGTTTTATAAACAATCAAAATACAATACAATAATCAAATCTAGAGTAAAGAAAGGTCTACACTGCTCTTTACGATATGAAGACACAAGAAATAGCAAGCCACAAAACATCAAAAACACTCTCTTCACCATACAAAAGCTTGCAGCAGAATATAGATTGAATGGAAGAGCTTCTAAAAAAATAAAACGTGCACTTTGCTAATGCAACTATCAAATCCTATTAAATATTCAAAGATTTTAAATCTCTGAAAGTGCACTGAAAGCATATAAAATACGCAGGCACTTTCGTACGTACCATTTTTCAGGCGAGAAAGGAAAGGAGATGATGACGAAGACGACGAAGGGAAGAAGCGAGATTGAGATTTCTAAGATGATGTGAAAATTATTAGGAAATATTCCCCTGAGTTTTGTACGCATCCATTTACGCCCATTTCTTTCTTCATAAGACTGAAAGTTCGAAGAAACCTCTACCGTCTATTCACAATGAGTACCTACAGTATAGTTGAATTTTAATGCTTGATTACTGACATTTTAGACTAAAAATGCAATATACAACATCCTAAACAACGACAGCAACCAGGTTGCATGCCTGTAAATTGTCAATACCAAACCAATATCCTTTACTTTTAAAAGTTAAAAATGAGTCAAAACTATTTCTTCCATTGCTTTAAACTCCACTGATACCTTTTGCAGTATTAAAAAAGCACGCTTCTGACGGAGAGATGACTCTTTAGAGAGAGTAATTAGGTACGTTATGAAATAATACTTGATAAAGATAAATTCTTGATAACCTTTTACATTACTAACGTCAGTTATTTAGCAAATTGAGTTGGGTAAAGCAAAATCGTCCATCATTACTAGTAATTGAATCTACTACGATCACCAAACTTTTCCGTTAAACAGCAGATATTCAAACTGCCATAATATGATCTACTCGAGACTTCTAAATTTAATTTTTCACACTCTTAATAAATAAAAATTCAAAACCTATTTAATATCAAAATATCAAAAGATAAGAAAGCGAACCCATCAGTAAACATTATTTTCATAAAATCTGCATAGTAAGTCAAGATAATAATTTGAAAGCCGTCAAGTGTAGTTGGCCATTAATTTAACAAATCACATGGGCTGTGAACTCCTTGCTTTACTTATCTTCAAAAACCCCCTATAAAGATAAAGAACTGGAAACAAAAGAAACAACTATGCTATGCTTTTATTCGACATCTTGAACTGCCTACTATTAGAGCAGATAAGAACCTATCTTTCATTGATTGACTACCCGTCTTTTTATCTGCAGCCACTAGCACAGAATTACAAATTACATGTAAGATTTCTTATACAACTTGCAACTGCAACTCCCCACTACTGTGACTCTGTATAAGAGACAAAAGACAATCGGAGTCCGTAATGCTTTACATACATTCGTACTTCGTATTCTTGCAAACTAAACTAAAACCTCCTCCGCGCAGCTATGTGAGCCCAGTCAATTGTTTTAAGAATTATGACCGCTGCCCGTTTGTCTTATTTAAGTCTGACTGCGTTTTTCGTAGGCGATAGTCGCTGCGGTTGTCTATGTCCTACCTAATCCTTGTCAGCCATACCCCGTTTCTTCCTTTCTGTTGCTTTTTTACTTCATTCGTCCACCTGTACCTGAGACGTTTGATTTTAGCAAACACAATCTAATATGTTATTCGTTACTTTTCAAGAAAAGCATAGGGATTGATCATTTTTGCCATTTTTCACCCGACCGGGTTCAATTGACCCCCTCTGCTCCCATTTCTTACTTCTGAACAAAAGTAGAGGAGCAATATTTTTCGAAATTTCAGGCCAGTGGGGGTCATTCTGAAACCCACAGGTCACTGCGTGGTCTGATCGGGCTGGTTTACGAACT
This sequence comes from Hydroisotoma schaefferi, assembly GCA_034682405.1. Lineage (NCBI taxonomy): Eukaryota > Metazoa > Arthropoda > Collembola > Entomobryomorpha > Isotomidae > Hydroisotoma > Hydroisotoma schaefferi. Next base: position 32,074 of record JAQFZX010000043.1, on the reverse strand, counting down.
TAAACCTCAAAATCGGCCCTGGACTGCGTGTACAAAGTTTTACCAGTTTGGTGTAATTATTTCTCAAGTTATCGTGTTTACGGACAGACGGACAGCGTGGCTACATAAGCCCAATTGACTGGGCTAAAACTAAATTGAGAGACAAAAGACAAGAACCCCACACTATATGGCACTTGACACTAAATACATTAATTGAAGTAAAGATCGCCATGCAAATGCAATGCTCCAACTTAATATTTCCCTATTTATCTATCCCTCTGAATTCTAATGTCAAGTCCAATAATACTACGAGGGCCTAACCTAACCAACCATAGATAAGGGAATGAAGGTTCTATCCAACCGGTTAAATCTGTTGGGCATGCATCAATCAAGATCGAATCATGGGTAACAAACGGCAAGCAACGCTAAAGCTAAAGTCAAACTAATAAAACACAAGATGAAGCATTTGAAAGACGGAATAAGACTCCAAACCGAAGATAAGAGGTTCATCCACCACACCTAAACAGTGTGATCATCTCTATTTTATTTCACAAGAACACTGAGATTACCTACTGAATGCTGAATGCTGAGGATACGTTGGAAATAAATCCACCTTAACTATTCCTAGCACAAGCACCACGTTATTGTTCTATACAACCATTCTTTTAAAAAATCCAATACCACAGATTTTACTGGGGAATATACTAACCAACTTCACTTTCTTATCCAGCTAGCTCTAGCTAAAAAAATCCCCAACAAGTGGGGGAGATAGAACAAAACTTACAAGAACCAGAAAAGACAACAAACCCCCACATGACGATGATTACAACGCATCGATGATGAAGTAACTCGAGCCTCTCCTAGCTATCCACTTTCTTCAAGTCAAGACCCAAAGAGATGCTTTTTAAAAGATGAAGATTTTTTTAAGGGGAGATTCTGTTCAGATGTTTATACAATATTTCCCAGGACTATGCATTATTATAAAGACAGAGGTATACTTGAGCTAGCTAAACGAAGCTCCAGCAAGTTGCAGTTGTAAGATTCATCTATCTCCATGAATTCTATTCTTCCTCTTCCACCAAAAGATGTGGAAGAACAGAGCAGTTTATCATGACAAAACAACTCACTCTTACTCTACCTTCGTATAATTTATCATCATAAGAGTTTTATATTAAAAAAAGCACCTTATTTCTTAACATTTTACTTTCAACTCTTCCCCATTTCACCTTAGAGCAACCTGCCATCATGCAATATTATTGCCAGCATGCCTGCGTTTTCCAATATTCCAATTCCCCATAGGGGCTTAATTTAAAAAAAAAAAAAACAATGACCGAATTAGGAACTTTTAACATGCAACAGAGAAGTGATCCGGGGTACTATTTTCGGGGGGAACTAAACGGAAATTCCGGTATCTCTAGTACATTACATTAGAATTTTTAATCTAGCCTGCGATCGGGATCCATTTCTTCATATAAAATATTGAGGGAATTAGGAACTTTTAACAAGCAAAAGAGAAGTGGTCTGGGGTACTATTTTCGGGGGGAATTAAACGGAAATTCCGGTATCTCTAGTTAGAATTTTAGCCTGCAATCCATTATCCATTCCATCCTCCATACCTTTCAGAACCTGGTTATACTTTAGAGGGAAGGATACCCTCTCTCTCATTCCATTTATTTCCCTTGTGTGTATAATAATGCACCTAAGCTCTCGAAAAAGAGTACATTTCCCACTATATTCCGGCTTAAAGCATGGAGGAGCATAGGAGACGTAGGAATTGGGAAGGTTGGTGGTTAGGTTGCACATTGCACGGGGATGCATGTAGTCATCATGTAGTAGTGGATTGCATACAGAAACAACCGACTTGGGCACAACGACCTAAAATGAACTCTTCCTCCACAATATAGCCATTTATAACATCCACTTTATAACTACAACAACCACTGCATTTCCTATCTTCAAAGGGGGAAATAATAATAATAAAAAAAAGTCCAGAGAATAAGATCTGTATTTATTTATCCATGTGCCAGAGTCAGTAGTCCAAGGTCTAGTCCCGTGCATGCAGGAGGGTTGTATTTGTATTGCACTGGAATTTGCATATTTGTGTGTATGCAAATATTTATAATGACATGCTGGATTGGAGAGGAGTTCAGATGCAGAATTGCAAATTATTGGTTTTTAATCAATAACACAATAGTCAACAGTTGATAATAAAATGACAACTATTAAATTAATACACTTCCCTAGCTATAAATACCTATAAATAACGTAGCAGTTTAAATAAAGTTATCTGTCTACTGTCTTCACTTTTGCAATAATTAGCTATTTCGCTCGTTTGCGAAGAAACATATGTAATTATTCCCATTTCTTTGGATAAGATAGCCTAACTTATGGTTAGTGTTTTATTGTTAAAATAGAAGGATAATATAAGGGTAAGATCAATTCATCTAATTTAAAATCCCTACCTGCCTACACTTATCGTAATGAAACCAAAAGATAAGACAAAGTGACCTACCTTATCTTCATGCAGATCGTCACACGTCACGTCATCATCACTACCAGTAGAGGTAGAGGTACTTAACCCAACACACACCCAATGTCAATAATGTCATTTAACTTTTATTAAAATACAATACAATCCTTGGATTATTTTGCCACATAAATAAATTGCAAACAGCTACAAAGAGTAAGGAGCAACTGCAAGGAAAGACCAATGATATTATTCTTTTTTACTATAAAAATTGCACACACACGATATATGAGGGACTCAGTGGCGTATCTCTAGCTATTCCAAAACTCCCATTCGAATGATGATTCTGCTGAGGTTTTTAACATAGTGATTCTGCCCATGTTGTGTGTTACTTTCTACAGTTTTGTCAGACTTGACAACAACCCAGGGTTTGGTTGGAGTTGCCCAGCAGAAACGGATCGAATGAGAGTTGGTTGGGCTGCTTTCTAGACCTTTCAAACGCAGCTCTTTCTTTATACCTCAAAGCTCGTTTATAAATGGTCGACTATTCCAATCCCCAACTGGTTGGTTGGACCAAATCTCTAATGTTATAAACTGACAAAGTTCCTGCATATACAGCCACCTTCTATTGAGCTAAAAGAGCAGAGCTGAACTGACTCTGAGCACAACTTTACCTTCTCTCTTCATCAAGAATTAATGCAGCTAGCTAAGCTGGGGGTTTTTTTTTGTAGCTTGTAGATGATAATGTTTTTGGCTACAGAGGCTGTGCAATATAATAGGTCTCTTTTGCTGGGTTAATACAGCTTTTTCTGTATGATATTCTAACATTTGTAGGGTCTTGGGTGAGTGGGCTATTGCATTTGGACCAATTGGGACCTCTCGTTCAGTATTTGGAGTTATGGGCGTTTTATACATTCTGTAGATTTAAACTATCAAGAGTTGTATTGAAGTTAGGGGAATGTAGGTATAGGAAGGATATGATTATGGCTAGAGTAGCAAAGGTAGGAAAAAATGGGAAATGAAAGGTGCGTTTTTTAGAGTTACCGTATTTCCGGAAATTACTCCCCAGGGGAATTATTGTTTGGAATTAAAAATTGAAAAAACTTTTAACATGGGCAAGATAGGGCGAATTTCAATTTTTAATGTGGAAAGGTAGGGGGGAGTAATTTACGGAAATACGGTATTATTGAGGGTTTGGGATACTAATGAAAGGTGTGTTCAGCTTGTAGCGTGAGCGACGTTCACGTCATATTTCACTTGAATAACTTGACTATGCACATACCCTAGGTTGGGTTACTTTATAACTTTTCATGCTAAGAAGAAAGCATGTAGGAACGGTTGAAGTTTGAATTTAATTAGCGTTCGATCGATGCACTATCAAATCTGGATTGTTTAAAAGGTTAGATATACTGGAACTTTGTCCTTTTTGTTTTAACGTCTCTTTAATTGAAAGTTTAGGAAGCATTTTTCATAGGAAGTTCTCTGCCTATTTCTACAATTTAATTATTGATTCCATGATCGCGTAATGCTCTTTATTAATTTACCATGCAGCAGTATACAAGGGGTACTTTTGCAGCACATACATATTGCAGTAACTGAACGTGTAAAGTCAGCAGTAGCTCAGCTTAGTTCATAAGGAAAGTAAAAATGTCTGAAAGTCAGGATCGAATGGTTAGTTATACGACCTGACATAAACCGACGACGTACGTACGTGTAACGTGTAAGTTTACTTATTTACGTCACAATCCCAATCCCCAATTCTGGCCTGCCAGACCTGTCTCACCTACACAATTTATTGTAATTAAGTAAGGAGAATAATATAATGAGCCACTCGTAATTTGTTTGTAAAAGTCCAAGTGTGATAATAGGGTGTCCGAGATTCTCGTGCAGTATGTTAAACTCAATCTATCCTAATTATCTCTAACAAGATCAAAAGAATAGGCTTAAGTAAAGCCCAGAAGAACTGTTAAAAGAACAGGAAAGCTGCATTTATTAATACAAAGTTGTAATAATAATAATCCTGATCGGATAAACTATTTATCGCAAAAATCTAATGATGATGGATGAATGTACTAAATGGATTAGGCTTCTGCATGCTTGTAATTTTAATGCAATATGTTTTAATTTCTTTAACAATGCCAATGCCTCTGCATCGAATTGATTACAAGAAATCACCCTCATTAAGCAACAAGCATTAAGTTGGAGCTCACACATTATCCTAAACACTCGCTAAAAGTAACTTGGATTAAAACGATTTTATGACTTAATGTAAAAATAAAAAGTGAGTGTATTTAAGTATTATTTCTACGACAAGATCCCCTACAAAGCATAATGCCGAGCTTGAGCACATTGAGCTCACTTTACCATCAAAAGCTTGTCCTGCTGAAGCAATATAACATTTCTATCGTGTACTCCATCCAGTTCAGTAAATACTTGGACGAAGTCTGCATCGAATCCCAAGCGTTTAGACGCTTATTGGCCAGTATGTATCATGAGAAAGGATTGGTTGAACTTTGTGGAATGGGAGCGCAGGACTGTGTAGAGTTCTAGTTCTAGTAGATACTGAATAGGTTCTTTTTAATTCGCTTATTAGGAGGGGCTGCCCTCCCATTTCCATCCCCAACATCACCTCAAACTGGCAACATCCTTACTGAACTTTTTATAATGCTTTTTATGCTTCTTTGCTCCCCTTCCTAACTAAATAACCCATACACACGGACGGACGTAAACGTAGATAGCAACATGAAATGAACAGCTCATGCATGCTCAAGTTCTGGTTAAATCCTAGCAAAGATGAGGCATAAATAAGCAAAGAAAAAGTAACCCTAAAACTTGTCATAAAAACCCTGACCTGATGTATTGCATTGACTGGTAGTTTTTCCTATTTAATTTGGACCTTTTTTTTACATGAATGAGCCTCTCTGACCTGACCTCCGACCCCGTGGATAAAAATGACCTTATCTTTCATCTCAGTTTTTTTAAAAAACATCCAAGTAAAACCTTTGAAAGATGTGTTATATTTACTGGTATTGGGTGATGGCCGAATATTAGCTAGCTAGATGCAAGAAGCTAGAGTCATGATGAGCTTGCTTGTACAAAGGAAGGAAGGGTGGAAGTCTCGACATAAAGAATGGACTACTTTCCTTTAATATGGGAACAGTTTTGTTCCCAAAAACTACCTAAAGAGCTTATTATAGTAGCTTTGTAACTTAATTTAACTTGATTTCATGATCGTATTCACCAACCAAACCATGCGTTTTTTAACGGTTTTGATGAAAGGTCAATGAAAGTGAGGTCACTTCGAATTCTAGCAAAGTAGTCGAGTTATATTATTTTTTTAAGAAACCAATGCAAAATGCGATTAATCTGTATAAATACCCTTGTCTAGCATGACATGACTATTTCGTAATGATATCTTGGCAAAAATCGAACCATAACCTTTCCAAGCGTTTATTAATTAATCTGCCTGGACAGTTAAAATAAGCGGAAGTAAAAAAAAGACAACGGGTAAGAAAGGTCAGAGAGGTCAAGGTCATGGTATTTATTGTTGTCCAGGTCATATGGTACTAAAAAGGTAGTTACCGTGACCTCTGACCTGACCTTTTTCATAGTTGAGTTTATTTATTTAGCGACAACAGGCAGTAGAGTTTAGGGTAGAGGGAGACTAAAACACTCGATAATTGGAATAGAAAGTGGCGGTTCTATCTTTTGAAGGGTGTTGCTAAATAATAATATTTACAACCTTGGAGAGCTTGCTTATCTTATCCTTCTTTTGATAAGATCTTATCGTTTACTTTGATGTATCATGTGGGGGCAGTTTTATTTCTACGGTAGGGAGGTCAAAGGTTGTCTTGACCTTTCCAGAAAGTTTGGGTCATATTCAATCAAGGGAACTAACTAATAACATCATGCTAAAAGTAAAGTAAAATGTACATTTTATGGAAGTATTGCAAATTGTAATGGTTGGGTTTTTAATTTTACTAGAATTCTTTGGTGATAAGCTGAGCAATCGATGGATAACCTCGGTCAGCTGATAACCTGATCGATGGATAACCTCGGTCAGCTGATAACCTGATCGATGGATAACCTCGGTCAGCTGATAACCTGATCGATGGATAACCTCGGTCAGCTGATAACCTGGTCGATGGATAACCTGAAACTGAAAGTAGGACCATGAGATGAGATTCTAGGATTCCACCTGGACAGTGCTTATAAATGGATTATCCAAGGTAATTTAATTTAAGGTCAGAGGTCACCATGTCAACTTTTATCTGAACTGACCGACAATGTTTCTAAAAAATCTTGAACGAGACTTTTCTTATTTTGGATTTGGTTGTAATTTTATAATTTGTGTACAGCTTCCAAGCCTAGTCGAGCTGAGATAAGGAAATATTGCAATTGCATAAGGAATCATGAGGCTCATTCCTGAAGAAGATCCCACCAGGATCAACAACTATGGGGATTTGAATCCTCGTGGACGTGAGCCCCTGCAGTCTCTCACTCTTCTGGAAAAACTAAATGGGAGTGAAAAACGACCTAGTAGTAGTGGATTTGAGACCTCACAGTCGAAGAAGCGTAAAACCGATGGATCATTTACAGAAGCAAGCAATTCTAATCCAAGAAAGCGCAGCGCCAGTAATTTACTTGAAGCTGGAGAGGAGCGTGGTGTCAAGACCGTAAAGTTGTGCGATTGTAACGAGTGCCGTCATGGGGAGACTACTTCAAGAGCAGTAGCAACACCAAGTACCTATAGAAAGTCGACTACAGATGCTGATAAGAGCAGGCAAAGTGATATCGTTTCGGGTCCACCAGTTGAGAATAAGCTGTGAGTACATATAAAAGGAGTTATATATATAAATGACGATTTTTCACCTGCCTGTTGTCCTAATTTTAAACAATATGTACGGAAACATTTGAAAGCAGCATACCAGAGAAACTACCTACGCTCATAACTATCGAAAAGTATGAATCCGACCAAAAGAAAAGCGTAGCAAGGTTTGAACGCAAACTTGGATTGAATATGGATGGTTAGACTTTAATTATACTTTTTATATTGTAATACAATCAATGAGTTGTCATATGTATCGTTTACCTTTCTTTAAGACTCTTCCCAAAACAACAAAGAGGATGAAATTTCTGTCGGAGACGAAACTTCTGCTAGTGCAGGTAGTATTTCATCACCAAGTCCTCAGCAGAGCAATGAAACAATTGGGAACACGGATGAGAAGTGCGTAAACGAGTGCGGCTCTGATTTGGGTCAGCCAAGTGCTTCGTCGTCTAGACTTCATGATCTAAATCCAAATTCAGGTGGGTATATATTTTAAAAGGTTTCTATCGCTTAGGAGGAGTCATTTCTATCGGTATGTTTTTTAGGAGGATTCGACTTTTCACGGCAAGCTGCAGCGGTGTCCGAAAATGCTTCAGTTCTCTTCCCGCAAGTTCCACAAGGTATTTACTTTTGTATTTCTTGTTTCAAGCGTGTATTACAAATTATGTTCTTAAACTATGGAGTGTAGTAACTGCTTAAATCCATCCATAATTTGTTCTAGACGGATTCAACTTCTCAGAGTTAGGTTCAGGGCGTGAGTCGGGAAATGCCTCAGGTTTTCCTTCACAGGCTCCACGAGGTATTTTTGTGTATTATTTGTTTACTCAATCTATTAATTGCTCGTTTGAAACCGAAGGATTTATCTGGTTGAACTCGTAGATTTTATCTGTGTGTTATAGGTGTTTTCACGTTTGGAGCTCAGCCTCAGCCTCAGCCTCAGCCTCAGCCTTCATCTTATTCTTTTGGAAGTAATACAGGGGTTGCCTTCCGTATTCCACAAGGTAACTTCATTAAAGTATGTTCTCATTTATGTCTTGAGGTCGATAAAATTGTATATTTATTATTTGTACATGGAATTTGTTAGGTCAAGCTCCAGCTGCCCCTGCAGCCGGTCCAGGTCAATTTAATATGGGCACACGTCCTACACGTCATGGACGTCCTGTACTTCGAGGTCGTCGAAGACTGCAATAGTCACCAGTCACCAATACTACATTTTCAACGGCAATGTAAACTTCTCAATGATCTCGATGGAGAAGGCTTCTAGAAACACAAATAATCGTTGTGAATCATCAAAGCATTAAAAGAAATACATTTTTCAAACTACTACAATGTACTATTTATAAATAACGAAGACGAATTAAATATCTGTAAATCATCAAGTATGATTGATTTGGTGTAATCAGTATTTCGAATCGTTTAAAAAATGGCATGTATACCTGTAACCATGAAAAAAAATCGTCCAGTAAACTGGACACATCATCGATAATGCATTACCACTATTAGGAGCATATAGTATAAGAATACTGAAGAAATGTACTTAATATGCATAAACCTTTTCAGTAACGTTCTATGCATTCGACTCCTATGCATAAATTCCTGAAGAAAGTTTATTTGGAACATGACCCTTATCCCACTGCAGGATTTTCTCTTTCTCTGGTTACCAAGCCTAAGGAAAGGGTTTATCTATATGCAAAGAATACATTAACAAGGACCCGACAGAGTTCTCCCCACTTTATTTCTCTATTATTATCCTTTTGATGTCCGTCAACCCATTCTTCATTCCAAGGGAGTTGCAACTTTCTCCAAAGAGTAGATTCTACTTTCAGTGGCATAACTAAAGCTCATAAAAAACCTCCTTTCCAATTCATTCATGCATATATTTTAAGTCTGGAACAACGACAGAGGCTAGACAATGAATTCCTACTTGAAAAAACTTAGCGATTGTTTCTATAACCCGAGGCGAATTCTTCCTTCCAATCCAAGAATCTTTTTAAGATTAACTGGAGCACGAAATGACACTGTGTTTTCTATCCACCCAATGTTAATTCTATGTTCTTGTGCGAATGGATAGATCTATTATAGTGTCAAGTAATTTTTACAGAAAGATGAAGGGAGACTGTGAAGCTTTGAGGAAGAAAGTTGGAGAAAGTTGGAGAAAGTTATGGTTATGCTCTGTTATGGAGAAAGTTCTAATTTTTCCCGAAATTATTGTATTTACAGTGACAGTAAGGCTAAGTCTTTGAGCTCTTTCAAGAGCAATAAGGTGTTGTATATCCTAAGTAAAGACATGCACAATAAAGCGATTTACTTCTAAGCAGGTGAAAGGAGATGCAAACGGTCGTAGCATGACCAAACTATAATTTTATTGAGCATCTGAATAAAACAAAGATCTACTTCTTTGTTATTCACCATCGGCAATTTAGGCAACTAAACCACTCCATTCTTAGCCCAACTAATCTCTTATTCCTCTCGCTCTTAGATTAAATTGCATACAAAACCGCATTTAACTCTGACCTGGATTTCCATCTGACTTTCTCTAGTGATAGCTTATTTCATCCCTACCTAAGAAATTCATTCGTCTTCAGCAAAACCCAAGAGGAATTGGCAATTCCATCTTATTCTGACTTTCTCGTATCAATAGATAGCCATGCAGTTAGGAAATATTCATGCAACTTTTATGCAATACGAAATGCACATGTCTAAAGATTTCTTACTACTTCCCCCCTTCTACTAAACATACCAAGAGCTACCCTAAATTGGGACTTTACTAGTTAAGGTATAAATAACATGGTTTTTACCACACTATGTCTGCTCCTTTCCCTTTCCCTAAGTTATTTTTGCCTACCCCACTTGACTGTCACAACACGGACAAACCACTGGCAAAAGGGCCGGTATGTCAGTTCCAGTTCGGCATTGCGGAGGATCAGAGTAGAGAAACATAACATGCATATGCTCTAGTCTGATGGTAACTGTAACAGTAACCTACTATCCCCAAGAGGTCTGGATATGGTCCTACAACTGCTAGTAATTGCACCCACGAGGGCTCATAAATGAACGCTCTCTTTTAAATCCCAGCCCGAAAATACTTTAAAATCCTTGAACTTTCTCCGATCAGTTTCCTCTACGAAAGTACAAAATGCAATTATTAGCATCAGCTATCAGAAATGTACAGCCCGAGCTTTATAAGCCCTCTACGTTATAAAAGAAAGAAGGGCAAAGGGTTTCGATGAAAAGTTTCCATGAAATATTATTGTAGCAACCAATGCTGCATTGCTTTCGCCTTGGTCTTGTCTTACTACAAATGCTGCTTCTACTTCAGCTAACATGCTTTACTATTCCGTATTACTATTACTACTTATGCCGGTACATACTTATGAATGTTACTCCAGCTCTTTTTACTTTTTCTGGTCTTTCCCATGCTAAAAACATCTATGCCACTTACTGCCAGCTTAACACTACTACTGCTATGCAGTCTGTAACTATTCTGAGTATTGTAAGTATGAAAAAGGGGTAGACAAGTATAAAGTGTCCGGGTGCGGGTTTTGTGTTGATGCAGTAAAACTCCCGAATTCGGATCGGTCCTAGTGCGCCAAACTGCTACTGCCGAAAGATTTTAGTATAGTAAATTCTTTCATTCCCTCTCAGTTGTATTTTAGCACCAGCAGAGATTCCACATTATGAGGAAGCATCTCCGATCTACCAGCAGAATCCGGTTGGTTCAGAGGGATACCAAATACATTGAGATATAATAGATAGTAGATAGTAGAGGTGGTTGAAGAGACGGTTTTTTGTGAATCAAGTGCAAAAGACAGAAGAAAATACTGCAGAAGACCAATAATCAGTTTTTTCTTGGGAATTGTCTCAACATACCACCAACTGCAAGTGCAACTGGATATATTTGGTAGGTTGGAATGTACACTTTACTTGCTTTCATTTTTATCCCAAAGGTTAGGTAGCTTTTCATGAGAAATGAATAATGAATGACTGACAAGGGCCGTTGGGACGCTAAGTTTTTATGCAGGGATTTGCGGTGCCGGTAAGTAAGGCAGGGTAGCAAAATCCGGTATGATTGGCAGGGATTTTTTTAATTCTGTTTATTACTCTCGTGTGCATTTGATAATCATGCATTTTCTATCATATTTCTTTTACTTTAAGCCGGGTTAGTGATGTGAAGAACATATTTCCAATGGTATACACGATAATTTACTTTTGAAATTCGACAGCTACGGCGAGCTAACGGTTCAATATGTAGAAGCATTACCAATAAAAATAGACATGAACGGTATTACTTAAAGGCGTATTTGTAGAATATTTTTGGGAGTTTCTGATAGCTCCTGTTGTTGTTCCCCTAAAAGAAATAATTTACGACTTTTTGCACTTGTTTTATGGGTCAACCCATGGGTTTGGTTTGTGAAATATATTACAATCCTACACTTACTTCTGTCTCGTATCCAGTCTATTTAGGAACTTTTCATTTTATTTATCGTGTACAGAAACAGAAAGGGTTATAAAAGTTGTCGATTTAGATGTCCTTTTGGTTAGGAAGAGTCTGTCCGTTTTTAAGTTGGCTTGCTTCGGTCCATAAAGCAAGAAGTTCTCATTTCAGTTGAAACAGTCGAAAGTGGAGTTGTTCAGTCATCAAGGATGATGTGTGGATACAAGTAGAATAAAATGAAAACAGTTAATGCCGTTTTTACAGCTTTGTTTGTTCTGGCTAAAAATGATTTATAGTAACTGTTACTACTACTACTACTTTAGTTTGTTTAGCATACAACTCCCGTTAAAACTTTAACTTTCCGTGTTTCTGTTACACGAATACTAATTTTTGGACACAACGATGTCCCTATAAGAAATCAGTTTCGCTTAGCGTTCTACCACTTGATATAATTCTTTAAGGGTAATTATGGTTCAATTTAGAGTCAGTTAACCAACCAACGTAAATATTTACTGTGAAACTTTTCAAGAAATGAGATTATTATGCATAAGCAAAAACACTGGTCGGGCAGACAGTAGAAGATTAAAGTACTTGAGTTGGCACAGCTCAAGCTGTTACTAAGTAGGGTGCGAATTCGACTAATGATAATGAACCTGGTAATAATTAAGTCTGGTCTTTTGGGTTTGGGGAAGTTAAATTCAAGATCTTTAGTACAGTCACAGTACAATGTGCAAGCTGGACCAGTGGTTTGCATCCTAAAATTGTATTTTATTCTTGACTTTAATCAAAAACCAAGTTTGATTAAACACTCCTTTTAGAGAATTAGTATCCTCTCTTCTGTTCCTGCTGAATTAGTGGGATTACTGTTATGTTGGTTTGAAAATGTATGCTTTATAAAACCTGCTTGGAAAGGTTAAGCTTGGTTGGGTTTAGAAATTATAACAGGAAAAATACCATATATTTAGGTCAAAAAAGTTATAATTATTTGCCCAAAATGAAACGACTTTTTTAGCCATAGTACTGATTCTTTTGGTAGGTAGATTGTTAGAAACGAATATCAAAAGATTCCAGAGAAAGGCAGCAGTAATGCATGATTAATTCATTGTCCTAGAACTACGGAGGACAACTGGTGGAACACCAGTAATTACTTAGTCTCCCCCGAGCCAAGTAAAGTTAAATTAGATGCAAAGCAAATGCCCTCGGCAGGACTTCTGTATACGAGACAGTAAAAAACTCTTGCAAAAGTTTCGTGCATACTTAAAAAAGTTGGTTGGAAGTTATATTATTTGTTGAAAAGTTTTACTGATCTGCTCCTAAATTGATGTCACAATGACCGCAACATTATTTGCATACAATTTTTCCATAAATGATGAACGTATTGTAATAACTGGAAAGTTTAGCAACTACCGTATTTCCGAGTTTTTAATTCCCCTGGGAAGTATTGTTCAGAAGGAACTCGTCTTGGCTAAGTGTGCTTACTATTTTTGTATTTTTCTTATGTGTACAGACAAAAGTTCGCTAAATTGACTGCATCAATCGATTAGACAAAGCAAGCCCAAAAAGGGAGAGGTAGTTGTTTTGTTTGCTAGTAGCAGTAGCACATAAGTTGTTTTCAAAGAGACCTGAAGCTAAAACCCGAGAAGCTCTAAATAATGCACTTTGTTATGTCAATACTTTTTCGCTAACATTACTTTAGTCCGACTGTGTTCCTCTACGGGATTGCACAAAAAAGGCACCGTTTAAGCTGGCTTGCAAAACTTTATCATTTGTTTTGGAACCGATTTTGCTTGGATGCTTTCGATCCAATAGAAAATCCCAGAATAAAATTTTTACTGAAAAATACATATCCCATGGAGTTAGGGAAGGGATTGCAAAATGTTTCCTTGACCAAGAAGAATTCGTTAAATGAAAAATTGTACAGGTGAAAGCTTCCAACAACTAGAAAGAAAAATGTTGGGCATAGGAAATAAGTGAAACGTTCAGGGCTTAAAAAGGGAAAGGTTTTTTCTATACGTTTATTATTATTATACATATTATCGTGTTGATGTGTGGGTTGGTTGGTGATGAAATTGCATCCTTGGCTCTCTTGTACGAGCTTTTGTGTGTGGAATTCTGAAAATCATAGCTTTTCAACTCAAGTCGGGTTCTTATTGTTGTGCGACATTAATAAAATATGGTTCTTTACGTGGAAGAGCTGTCTCTCCCTCCAGCTAGGCTTTTCCACTAGATCTAACCAGAACTGTGAATTTAACCTTGAATTTCTTGTTTTTTTATCAACTCTAGCCTAGCACCGACTTTCTTCCAAAATACACAATGCTTCCTACTTACTTTTTATGATAATATGCAATAAGTTGGAAGGGACATTTTTTCAGAAAAATAATTTCAGAACCGCATATACTCCTTCAAACATATATTCAAACGAGCAATTGCTTTTATTACTTTCAAGGAATCCAACCCAACCAACCACACCCCTTTCTCTGTCGCAAATTCAAGTGCACATAGTAAAAATGTACCTATGCCACTCAACCGTCTGAATAAATTCAAAAGCAATTTAACTCAAGTCAACTTCACCTACCTAAATAATATGTCACATAAAATATATTCCAGAGTTTCATTTAATCCGCTTAGCATTGAGGTTGTTGGTGACGGGACAGAATTTAATTCATGTGCTTTAATTAACAACAAAGATTGATCGCCTGTTGGTTTTTGTTTGGTCTTTTCTAGCATCAATTGCCTTCCTTCCTGGCTAAACCACTGTGCTTACCTAAAACAAAACAATTCAAAGGTATGTGTTCTATATACTTTCTTTAGCGAAACCATAATGGTCATATTTTGTCACTCTTAACATGCAACATCCCCCACTTCACCTTCTCTTATTCTATTACTAACTTCTTCCCCTTATTCTCTTTAGTTGTGCTTTTAACCATAATGCAAATGTAATCAATGAAAGACAACAATGCTCATATGAAGATAACAAATAGATGCACAACAAACAACACAATCACCGGAAAAGTCAAGTCCCTATGTCAATAAATCTGGTGGAAATGGAATCAACCGTAAAAATTAGGACTTTTGCTACTTATTACTCTTCCTCAACCCAATAAACACTACTACGCCCAGTTTCACTAATATCAAACAAATTAATCAGCTACTTTACACAAAAACAAAAATTAAGTTATGCCTACGTTCCTTCTAAAAATAGCATGTCTGGGAAAAGTCTAGAAAGGGAGTTCTGCGGGTACGAGTTAGTTTCCGGTGCTGCTTCGAAACGGTAATCTTCTAATTCCTGATAAGCTTCCCTGTAAAAATAACCAGTCTCTGTGCTGCATAGTGCATTTCTTTCTTAGAACTTTAGAATAGACTGCTACTACCCTAGCTATTGTGCTGGTGTCCCTGGCTAAAAAACTTACAAATTACATATATAAGCTTTACTCCTACAGTTCGATTTACTTCGTTCCGGCAGCAAAAACACGAAACAAAACTAAAGTAAATGAAAACAAGCCTTGAGGAAACGATAGTCTACTTATAATCAAGTCTAACCCTGTGAGTAGTACCCGTACTCTCGTCTCACTCGAATCCGAATCTACTATTATACTGGATGGAAACGGGGACTTCTTGATATTATATTGGTGTATTGGCTGGAGGAAAAGACCTTGAGACAAAATTACATTGGCTAACTCGCGCAGAAAAAAGGCACATTTGACCGTTTGACACTTTCTACAAAACAACTTTATGTGGAGGAACTAGAACAATTGTATTCACACAGTTATGCTGCCTATCCCTACTTCTAGTTTGTTTTCATTTCCAACATCGAAAAAGTTATAACTCTTTCCCCAACTAACTCACAAGAATAAACAACGACTGCTTTGGCTACAACGTGTAGCATTCTTTTTGTAGGCATAATGTAATAATGGCTTGGGAAGAAACTAGTACACGGACCATGGACAGTAACATGAGTAGTAGTAGCTTTAACGTTGCTGAGGGGAGAAAGTCGCTTATACAAACTGGGGGACAGGGGACGATACTGGAGACAACAACTTATGGTACGGATCCCGTTATTGCAACCACCACTGTTATTCGAGCGAGGAAACCATCCAGGTTTGTGTGACGTTATGTTAATTAACGTTGGTTTTTGTGATTAATATGTGGTGATACTTTTAGCATACTGATTCTGCTAACAATGACCCGCTCCCCGTTGATAACTAGGTCCTTGTACATATGGGGCTGCTTTTGGCTTTTTAACTTTCTCTGCATGTTTTAATTAAATTGCTACATTATTAGTGTTTGCTGACTAATGGGGTTTAACCTAAAATTAGGTCGAACATTGAAACTTTAGCCTGTTATTTGGGCTTATAATTAATCAAACTTCATTGTGAGCACAAGCTCAGCTATAAATAAAGCAGCCCTCTAATTCTTCGAAATATTTAATGAAAGGCTAGGTTAAATTTAGGGCCCAGTACTTCCAATGTACCTTCTCCTCCTAGAGTAAACAGAGAATTAGGAAATACACAACCCCTGAAGTAAGGTCCTTCCTTACCACACGACACTCCCTATTAATTACCCATGTACGCTAAAGTTATATGATCATTATTACACGGTACGCCTACCAATAATCACAACTTGAGTTCACATGTACTCTCTCCACATAATTTATTTCTCTCTAGCATGCACAGCCAAAATACAGCCTTAAATCAAACCACACACCATCTCATCGATGCAGATACATGCAGTTTGAATCATGTTCGCGAATAAATCTCTGCATGTGCATGAGTTACTGATCTTTACGAGAGCATCTTGATTTCCCTAGTGTAAAAATCCCTAGATCATAAAATCACAAAAGACCACAGTAGGAGCAACAAAGATCTTATAAGCCATGCAGTTTGGAAATATCCTTAAGAACTTAACTTAAGCAAAATATACTTTGCATAATGCCTGCTCTTCCTTTGTTGACACCATAAACCACTTTTGAAGCGAAGACAGCCGTAAATCAGTGACAAGATTAGGCCTAAGAGTTTATTTATGTTTTCTTTCAAATGGAAAGCTTTGTTTCTTCAAGACCGGGTAGTCAATATTATGCATCGTGTTACGAGTTTATTGCATATTATGTACAAAACAGACAGTTGCAAAAATGCCGACTGGCACAATGCAATATTTATTTACAGCAGAAAGAAGGAATTGATAGTAAGATGCTCTACGTAATTCCTTAACTATTCCTTTTTCTACTCATCTTTGTTCGGAAACAGCAACGTATCTGTTACTAATATTATTTCCTCGCAGCAATAAATTCACGAAATTTATCATTCACACTCGATGAACAAATATCATTAGTTGCAAGCCCTAAAGCACTCTTTATAACTTAGCCTTGGCAATGGCCAAAAAGAGCATCATGCAGAAGAGTAACTTCCTTCCAAAAATATCTTTAAAATAGAAGCTAAAACTCTTTGCTTAAGTGAAGTGTCTTCTTTTTGGAACAGAGATATTAAGAGTGTGATATTTTTATCTTTTTCTTCCGAGTCAGTTGATCGTCTTTGACATTTTATCTTTATCCAAATATTACATTTCTATTCTCCCTTTCATTTATATCTCTCATCTGAATGTATCTTTACCCTTCATCAAGCCAACCATCTCTTGTCTACGTTTTCAGATGACTTATTCAAATGACTGCGTCACTACAGCACAGTTAGTTCGGCTACCTCTCTTTTGAATTCGTTTCCGATCCGATCCATTTACCTCCTTTAACAGTCGGGATACATGAAGTATCATTATCTTTCTACACTTACGGGTAGAATTTGTAGCAATATAAGTCATTCGAAACCTGATCTACTGAAGTCGAAGGAGAATATGCATTTATTAATTGACTCAGTGAAGTATATATTCACCACATTATGAAAGTTGAAAAGTTATTAATTAGTCGTAAAACAAAACTAAAGACCAAACTATTTAGTAGAACTGTAAGTGGCAGTAAGTATAGTTAGTAAATGAGCTCATTACTCACTAAACTAGACAGAGACACACCATCCACACTCAGTGAAGTCTGCAGAATACTTAAGACTAGAAACTATCACTACTCATCATTACTAGAGTTGCTTTCCATACACTGTTATTATTATAACTGGTCAATAAGCGAAGAAAAACAGATAAGGTGTCTTCTTTAATATTTGTACTCTTAGCTAACTGTGTTAGTTCTATGAACTTAGGGTTAATAATAATAAACTTAAAGGAAAAGTAAACCTTATGTTCTCAACTTTTGTACTTCCACTTTACAGCTTATTTCACAAAACACATTGGGTAAACTAAATATTTGAGCAGAGTATATAAATGGTATTGAGTAGTAGTTAGTAGTAGTAGCAGTAGTAGTAATAATAGTAGTAGTAGTAGTAATAGTAGTAGTAGTAGTAATAATAGTAGTAGTAGTAGTAATAGTAGTAGTAGTATAGTAATAGTTTTGGAACTCGCGTGCCAAAAGTTAACTACTAAAATAAACCTAAACCACTACACAGGATATATATTTTACATGCCACTGGCAGTTAGAAAGACTTGCATTATATTATTCATGCCGTGAGAATACTTATACTTATACTTACTCTGTAATTTCCCTCATACTATGGGTATTTTACAGTAGCCACGGGTTCCTCGTGAACACATTCACCACATGGATTTGGATATAGATCAATCAAGAGCATATACTCCAATAAATGTATAAGCCCTGCCAAATAAATGGTGAGAAAAGACGGCTTAAAGGAGTTACGGTGCTCTTAAGTCAGAGTTGCTGAATCTTCCGAGTAGTACCCAAAACCAAGGAAGGTTTTTACGCCTTTTGTGGCCGGTTCCTGTAAAGCTCGTACTAAACTTCGGTACAGCAACACTTCTCTTACAAGAACAGCATTTCTGAAACAAAGTTCTTAAAACCTATTAAGCTTTAAAGCCGGCTGAAAGATGGATTACCTTGTAATAATAAATACTTCTCCAGTATGATATTCAACTAACTAACTCATAAGAAGAAATGTGAATGTACAGTACATTACCTACTAATAATCTGTTAAAAACAAAGACTACTATAATGCTTATTTATCAGCAATTTTACTGCTAATTTTATTCCTCTTTCCTACTCTATTTGGATTGTTACTCAAAGGATTACTTTTCTCTTTGGTTATTATCAAGCTTTTCGGAATTTGTGTAAGCCAACTAGCTAAATCAGTGTGCTTTTTTAACCAATATTCTCCCAGTATAAGTGCTTTCTTTAGTTCTTAACCGTTTGTAAAATAGTATTTGACATTAGCTAAGCCTGTTTCGTTTACTTTTGGATAGTTGGAGCTTAGCAGCGCCTTCCATCCCTTGCTTATGCTTGAGTGGTTAGCTTAATCGTTTATTTGTGTGCTTAGAAGTAAACGCTAATGCTACTACTACTGTCCGACCTTGTCTGTTGTTTTCTTTCTCTGTCTGTGTATTTATCTAACGGGCTAGTAGTACAAGAATGACAGTGTTGTACGTGAGTGAAAAATGGACGAGCCTTGTATCTATATGTTTGCCTACGGTAAGTTATATCGATCTCAATGAGGTTTTCTCATAGTTTGTTCATGTTAAAATGTAATATGGGTAAACGCCGTTGCTTGAAATAACCTGCCAGGAGCCTAAATGCTTTCTCCACATGCCATACCAACCCATGCCCGTAACGAGCTAATGTTTCTGCATTCTGCATGAATACTACCGATGCAATGGTGGTACCAGTACTGCTACTATGCTACAGTAAGGCATGAGATTGGTAAGGGGAAAGTTGAAGGCTTTGTGCTAGAGGATGCGGATGTTGGATGTACGCATATCAGATTCAGGATTTAATGCTTTCAAAAAGTTACAGTAAGCGATGCAGTAGCAGTAAGATAAGGAAGGATGGTTGCTATTTGATATCTTGTGGGTTGGCAACCTTTTTTTCTTATGCATGATTCCTCTTGAAATGTCTTAATTCATTTCTTTGGATGGGAGGGGCCTTACATTACAATAAAATACGGGAGAAAAACGCGTGTAGCATACTTATTATTTTTTATTTTTATTTATTTATTTGACTCAAAGCTCCCTTCGGGCTCACGCCCATGGAGCTGCAACAATTATATTTAATCATTACAGTTGTCCTTTTCTATTGTAACTTTATATTAAGTACTTACAAGTAGCATACTTATTAGCAAAGCTCAAGTCATAAATGTAGGGTTAAAAGCTCATTTAAGTTATGCATTTAAACTTAAACAATTGGGATATTATAGTTGTTCCCGATAGTTAATTCCTATTTACATATTATCTACTCGTAAAATAAAGCTGGATAAAAATAATCAAGGTTAAAAGTTCCATTCGAAAGTAAAAACCGTATGGATTTTTGGAGAAAGCATCCGCCTGGTACTAATGCTACCATTGGTAGACTAAATAATAAATGCATACGATATCCATAGCGTAAGCAGTATACTAGCAGGAGTAGAGGTAACGGAGTAACTTTTATCTAACACAATTCAGTGTTCGTTGAAGCCGTTTTGTCTGTTCGTGTTGCTGGTTAGAAAACGCAAGTAAACGGTAATAAAGAAATTCCCTATTGACACTTTTAATAGAAAAGGACTACACGAAGCAGCTACTAGTTTATTACCTTTTGTAGCTAACAATCACGAACGAATACAAACTGGCAGTTCTCTACTAGCTATTTATTATTCCAATTGATAGTTTGGGATTCAAATGAATGTTTTATTGGATAATAAACCGTGAGCTGTGCTGCAAGTTATTTGTTAAGAATTAATGATCAATATTTCGCATGTAGAAAAGGCGAGAGTTTACATCAGTATATTTTGGAGGCACTCAGGTCCAAGTATCTGCAAAGCATAATGGTATTAAATTCCTCATAAAAGAATTATTCAGTTTATTAACAATATACCGTATTTCCCGATTTAATTCTTCCCCCGGTATAATTCCCCATGGGGTTCGGGCCATTTGAAGTAATAATTCCCCCCCCCTGGAATAATTCCCCATGGGGAAACAATATTCCGCTCCCTTAAATTGAAGCTTTTTTAATAAGAGATATTGAAAGTTAACTTTCTCAAAGGATGTTTAACCGTTTTAAAAGAGCAAAACCTAAAATAATTTTGAGATGGGTTTTTTACCATAAAAATTTCGAATTAATTGATAATTAGCAAAGAATGTGCACAGAACGCGCTTTTTCTACTAAACTTTAAAAGGTTTTTTGTAATTCAATTAAGGAACTAATTTAGAGAATGAACATAATTGAAACAAAAAATTATTAGTATTTTACAATTGCCATTAAAACAATTAAACTGAAATTTTATTATTTATACGATTCATATTCTTTAGTTTAATTGGATATTCTTATTCACTCAAATTCAGTTTTAACATAATTATGAATTATTGGGAACGGCTGGTTAATTTTTTCATTTTGAAAGACAAATAAGTTCAAAAAGTCTATTTTTTTAGTGGAACTTTTAATTAAAATTACTACTAAAATTATCAAAAAGTCTGGGTCGTAAACAAAAAATTCCATTGAAATAAAAATTCCTCACCCCGGAATAATTCCCCAGGGGAATTAAATCAGGAAATACGGTAGGTTGTCGATATAGATGCCGTTTTAATTACCTTCTGGGTGTTAATTGAAATACATGAAATAAGCATCTCTTGACTCAGACTTTTTTCAAGCCTAAGTGCAAGATCTTTCTTCCTTACTTGTCTGAATTTTGTTATTTATGACCTTTTACCAAACTACACCAGACGGTATATGGATCGGGAAACCTCATTAGCCAAGCACGTAGCGCTTGTTCTACAGCAAGGAAAAGGTTTAAAAAGACAGTGAAGGACTTTTGTGGCTATAATATCAAATTGCAACTAGGGACTTGTTACCTTTGTGCTACTAGATATAACTGTACTCTTTCCTCATACGTTTAGAACTAATATTTCAACTTGAAAGTTTATTAGCACGGATGAAAGTTAGGAAATCATAAGGGGACAGAGGTTTCTTTATCCCTTTTGGAAGTGAAAGGGCTTGCGTAAGTGTTTGAAGAAAAGCAGGGATTAATTAGGACTTGTGTAAAAATTCGTGAAGAAATTGGTCCATCGACAAAAAGTTTAGTTATAAAAGTAAATTTTTTTACACTTTACTACTTGCGGTTCACGCTTAGTTGACGAGCTCTTATTTGTTGTGAAGTCGAGTAAAGCTTTGGTTATTAACAGAAGAAATGGTAGTAGAAAACTAATTATTTTTCTCTAAACATATTTACCGTTTACTGTGCGGGTGTACGGTAAACCGTAAATATGTTTAGTGCAATCTAAACTTTACTAAAAGTAGTCCGGTTGGGGTTGTATGCCCGAATGTATTGAAAAAGTTTATATCTGTAAATCTAATTGAATTATCTTCGTGAAAAAAGTGAAGTTTTCAAACTTTCAGAAATTAAAAATCTCTTAATTTGGACTGACGCCTGTCTTGTGTTTTGCTATAATTAGCCTTCAAATTTTTCATCCAATTTATTCTAGTACTAAAATGAACCGACTGCATCTAAAAAATCTGCATTCGATTGGTGGGTTGGGACTTCAGTTCGGACAACTCCTTTGTTGAGTCGTGCTAAGAATTCTTATCATGTCTTCCAGTGGTTGTCTGACTGTCCTGTTCCTCTACTGTTGGTATCAACAGAGGCGTTTGAAGCTTACAAACTTTATACGTCAGCTAAGTTTGCTTGAAAAAAGGTTATACCAACCAGGTTGGAGGATCAGTCTGTGACACTTACTTACTGTGGAACCAGAACCCTGCAAAAAAAACTTTACTTCCATCCATTCTTCCTAAACAGTCTCGTCGTTCCCGTCGTTCGTAATATCATGGAGTGATCCAGTTTTGTCAAAGAGTTGGGTTCATCAGGGAATTCTTCTTTAGGCACTTGGTTAAGAATCCGAACTTCAGATTTCCTTTCTCTTCCCATTTAGCATTCGACATTCTACTTTTTTCCCCCAACTTTCGATCCTGACTTTGAGAGTTGGCGAAAGCCATAACAGATTGACTCCTAAAAGCAACATTAAATAATGCAGGCTGTACTTAGCTTTGTAATAAATACTGTTTCCGTCTTTATGTCGTTTTTCAGCCGTGACATTTTGCAATTCTGGGTTTGGTAAGTTTTCGAAAGATATGTTGCGCATTTTAATTTTCTAAGGTTTCCCTTACAACTTCTGTAAGTTTAATAAGGTATGTGGTTGCACCCACTCCCTCTCTACTAGGGCAGGGATACCCTACCAAAAAGGATCCCATAGTGCGTTATGTACATAATTTTACGGTGGTGAAAAATACGGGGGAAAGAACCGAAAAAGGATTAGGTTATGCTTTCTATAGATTCCTAGAAAGCAGACCAGTCAGTCACAGAGTGGTTATGAAATAAAACCTAGGGGGAAAACAAGGTAGGGCTTTAAGGAACAAAGAGCTGAATGACTGGCACGATGTAATAAAAAGGCTTACTCAGTTTATCTGCAGATTTCTCAATGCTTGCAAACTATGAAATGTATGTATGTAATGTCTGTCTGCCACCAATCTATGCTACTGCCACTGCCACTTTCAGCAGAATGGAACAAACGAGCATCGTTTCTGTCGTGCGAATGAGATGAAGTGTGCTCCAGAAACTGGAGCTTTTGTTCTTTGGGAGTAAAGTTAGATTTAAAGAGATTCGCAAGATGATTTGCTAGTTTATGCCGCAGTATTTGGAGCAGGATAAATGGAATGAATGCCGGATCAGACCCAAGTAATAATATACGGAAGGTCGTTCTTAACCGACCAACAGAGCTATAGATACATTCATTTTATACTAGTTAGTTGTTGGTTGGTAATGATATGATCCAGACCGGCAGTTTGAAGTGATGGGGAAAATCCATCAAATTTTATATGTAGATTGCATTATTGCAGAATGGGCAAATTTCAGATTTCATTTCATTTTTATTTCATACCAGATATTTTGTTACAAAGAATGCATCTACATCTCAATGGAATATAAAAAATACCCGAAACAATATACACTGCATTTGAATAAAAAAAAATTGTAAAAAAATGAGAAAAGAAAAGAATAAGTTTATTTTGCCATTTCTGAATAATTAGATTTGGATTTCTTTTTTGAAAAAAGTTAAAATGTATGGCTGTTTGAATTACAATATTCTTGCTGCAACTTATATTAGATACGTAAACTTTTTATTTGTGTTAAAGTTTGTCAAATGATGTAATCTACTGATTTAATAAAACCGTTGTAAACGCATGTAATGAAGAGGTGTAAACAACCGTTTAATGTCACTTGAGCGCGCGTCGTCTTATTGAGACCCTCTAGATACTATTAGCAAAAAGCGCGATCAAGAAATTCTAATATTTTGCGTTTGACCTTGCCGCGCGGTAACGAAAGGTCACAGGACACTATGAAGTAGTTTTTTGAAGTCTACAAGCAAATAACTTTGAAATGACACCCCACTTGATGGGTTGCTATTTAAACTTTTGGTGACCTGTGACCTTTGACCTTGAGGGGTGTGGTCGAAATCACCCATCTTCGAACTTATTTCCTACTTGACCTCAGTAACTAAAATCCGACAACAGAAGTTGAAAAGGTTGAACCGTTCGAGAGTTATTGAAAGAACGGACAGACAGCCAGACAGACAGCCAGACAGACAGACAGACAGACAGTGAAAGTTCACATATAGAGGTTTACACCTCTTAATAAATATAAAACCCACAGAAAAGCATAAATTCGCTTTGAAGAATGGGAAATGTAAAAGATATGAAAGGCATCCATATTTTTATTTACTACTTTTATCCAATTAGAATTTGAGGGTAGGTTTCTTTCATACAGGGTGAAATACATTATGGAAATGTTGTGTAAAATATTCGGATTTGATTTATTTTTTATTTTATGAAAACCCGTACCCCATCACTCTCTTGTTTATTCCTCCCGTTCGTGTGTTGTTAGTCTCGATTGAAATGCAAAAGACTGCCTAATGCCGAGTGCATGACAATAGCCATAAAGCAGGTCTGTTTAAGCTATTCCATTGATGTTTATTTATTCCCTCAATAGGTTTTCAGTAAGCACTATCTATGTAAATTATGTGCGCACGTTTCTTGGATCTGCGGGCAAAGAAAGCATAGCCTATTCAATTCATTCGGTTCGGTCCAATTCCTGGTCGTTGTATAGAATAATTTAATCTACAGCAAATCATGCGTTTTGCTTACTTAATGGAAATTCAAATGGGGTAATAAATTAGGTAGGTGACAGTGAAGAAGACATGACAATGCTCCATTTACTTTGAGTTGAAGTTTCGCTTTATTTTCCTATTGTAGATTGTAGATTAGGGCTATGGTGCAAAAAATTGGTACCACTTTGATGTTTTTTGTCCATGGTTTCGTAGCAGAATGGATGTTTATTTAGAGTGAAAGTTTATTTATTTTCAATCGTAAAATTACTTCTAGAATAGTAAATTTTTTAGTACTGTTCGTTATTGATGTTGTCTTAAAATTGTGGCACCATTTTAAGCATGGATTTTTAAGCATCCAATATTTCTAACGGCACTGCACTCGACAGAGGCAATTAAGGAAATTAACAGAAGACACTGCATTGCTAGGATGCTCAGGAAATGTAAGCACCACAAAGTAATCTTAATATTTTATTGCAGCTAACCTAATTGAGAGAATACCTACTTGACCATTTCCAAAACACTGTTACTGTCGCAGACAATTTAAAGTTCTCGTCTTCAAACATTCAGGAGAAGAGTTTTTGCCTTATCTGTTCCTTTCTCTGTACTATCGCTCAGAAGCATAAGGAGAGTAAATAGAAGTTATAGTAGAAAGTATAACTAAGTATAACCTTGAATAATTTAGCAAGTCAAGATTTGTTCGATCTAGTGACGAGAAGATAAATACATAAGTTAGTAATGGTAATGGACAACATAGCGGCTTGTGAGAATAAAAATAAATCCAAGATTTCCTGAGTACATCTTTTTTACAAAGCTGGCTATAGCCGTTCTTGTATTATTATCTTTAAATAATACATTGACAGCAATCCATGCGGAACTTCTGTCAAGAAAGCAATAAGTAAAATAGATTGACAAAAACATATTTTGTGAAAGCATATAGTTTCAACTTCCTATGGCTTCTAATAAACGCAATCAGTTGTTCTTATACTTATTTCATTTTCATCAAGTAAATTGCAACTTCAAAACTGACGGTTCAGTTATCAGCTTCACGCTACATCAAACGAAAATAGAGTTGATTTGCTCATTCAACGGCCTTTAGTGAGATACTTATCTTCTACAGCACATTCCAGCCTAAATGTCATTCCTATAGCGAAAACATCAAAATAGTGACGTTGATTAGACTATGCTCGGAAAAGTAAATATTTGCCAAAGTAATTTAATGATCCCCCTGCAATCCTGTGATAAAGTTTTTGGAAGACTTATAAAGTTCATTTATATTCTCAGCTGCCTTGCAAACGGTCTAAAAATGGCCAATTTGTGTAATGAATTGGAATTTAAATGTGGACAAATGAGCACATAAACGACAAACCAAACATAATGCTCCGCTACACATGAACATGGAAGTAACTTAATGTTTCTGCAGATAGATGATATCGTACATCGTTACAGCTGCTGTATAAATAAATGGTGATTTGGTTGGATTGAGTGGACTTGCTTCGTAGATTGCGTTCCTCTAAAGATTTCGCTTTATATTTCACAATCATAAGGCGAGTGCTAGCAATACAAGCTGGGTTTTACTACGACAAAAGAAAGCTCAGAAATCAGACTTTCGGCCGATGCAATGCAATAGATATTTCATTTCCTTTATATGAAAGAAGTGAGATTCCATTTTGTCAAAAAGGATCTCATAAATGGTCGCAAGAGCCACTTTATGTGCTGACCACGTATATCGACAAATTGGAGATTATTTTTCAGCCTTACATTAGAAGAATATCAATTATATTATCTCTTAAGAAAAAGGTCCACGCATGCACGTTTGCCCTTTAGCTTATTTATTTTATAGGAGAACCTTATAACGTAGATCTACGTAAAGGGTATGTTAACAGTGTTCGATTTCTGGGCAGTTAAGACAAAAAATTGGATCAAATCAGCTAAATCTCGAGCCATCAACTCATTAATCAAAAGAGTAGAGTACTGTCACTGTGTTTGAAAGCAAATCACAAATTGTCACATCATTTTATGAGAAAGTTTGTTTTCTTGTTTCTTTTTGAGAACTGTTTGAGACGGGAGATTTAGCCAGTAGTAGGTACATTTTCTTATGGCCTTGATTCCAACTTTCCTTGCAAAATTAGGTGCATCCGTTGCAAATTCTTAATGTGTACCTAAGTCAATTAATGTATAAACTGGCTACGTTCCAGCACTGATGATCAAATGAGTTTGCTCCAACGCTCATCCTCCAAACGATTCAATCGGGAAGGGATAATCGGTTTACTTTTTTAGTCATCCATACGCCATTATCTATCAACAATATAGAACAGATTCGCTCCTCCTTGCATCGTTGCCTATGTGAAATGGAATACAGTCTTTGTTTTAGATTTAAGTTTTAACTGAATTACCACATTGTGTCTAAGGTATTACCTTAGGATACAGTAAAGGCTTAGTAAAATTGTGGCCTCTATAACTTCAAAACAAATAGCGTTGAATCAGTTTTATTTAATAGAATTCTCGTCTTACTTACTGTAGCTAGCTAGGATGTAATGGCTCTGGTTCTGTGACAGTTCTGGTTGTAGTTTAGTTGCAAAAGTAGCATTTTAGTTTAATAGAAAAATAGAAATGTCGAAAGTTGAAACGGTAGAAGCATTATCATTTGATATTTGGCCAAAAGGGCTGGTTGCCAACAATCCGATGACGTTTCTCCTTCATCTGATGCTATTATGCTATCGCCCTTACATTACATCTGAACATGCTTGGTAATCCAGCTATAGTAAATAACGTCCCCGGGGTACATTTTAATAAAACGGATTCTCTTAGAAGAACAATAGACAGGCTGAGACGGTTGAAGGTGAACCTTCTTGAGTATTTTTCTTCTGCATTCCAAAAAATACCCAGGAAGAATGTTATTATTTCCGGAAATGCGGTGCAATCCACCAGCAAAATACCCAGCTCCATAACTTTTACGTGAGGAACTTCAGTAAAGAAGATCCCCACACTCCTGACACCCTTGTAGTTAAACGCCCTAAACATCCACATAAACTAAGAGTCCTCTTCCAATAGTTTGGTTGGCAACATCACCCGTTTAACTACATATCCAGTCCAAGACTATATTTACAGTATATTATAAGAGAACCCAACTTTCTCCCTGCGGTCGTATTTCTCTTCATCTGTCTCTCTTTTAGTTACT
The DNA here is from genome assembly GCA_034682405.1 of Hydroisotoma schaefferi. Classification (NCBI taxonomy): domain Eukaryota; kingdom Metazoa; phylum Arthropoda; class Collembola; order Entomobryomorpha; family Isotomidae; genus Hydroisotoma; species Hydroisotoma schaefferi. The sequence goes on along the minus strand of JAQFZX010000043.1, from coordinate 4,002 downwards.
TCAAGGACTTAACTACATCCTTGATGTCTGCCCAGTTGTTGATACTATTACTTCTGCAGATCTCTACATATATTTTTTTACTACTGGCCCTGTCTGATTATTACCGAGAAACGAGAGCTATCCAGAAATTCCATAAAAGCCAGGATTACACATGAAACCAAGTAGAGACCACTCCAATCTGGGAAATTTTCTCTGTGGATTACTCGTTCTGTGAAAGTTGAGAATCCCAAGAAAACCTAACTAACATAACACATAACATGAGCCTAAAGTTTCTCCAACAGTATGAAAGTCCTCGGGTTGCTCTTATTTTACGCAAAAGTAATATAAGATTTACACCCAGTTTCAAATAACATCTTGTGTCGTGTCAAACTAATCTAATTGGGGAAAAACCAACCAATTCTCACCAGCAACTAGGCCACACTACTAAGATTTTATCTTCGGAAGTTATTGAGGCAGAATAAAGAAAAAATAGGCGTTCTGAGAATGCTTTTGGGTTCAGGCTAATTTTTCTCTTATGTTACACAAATGAAGCAAGAGATGAGCTGGAAGGTACAAAAGGGCTTGTGAAGTATTTTCATGTTAGGCTATGCATGCCGTGACATGATTCAGTGTGATTTCTTCTTTAATCTGCTTATCTTGCTCATCCACACAAACAGTTACTTAGGGTTAAAGTTATAAATTAGGTAGGTATGTCTCTAAGAAAGTTTAAGGTAGAGAAATAACTATAGTAGACTTGGGTAAAAGTACGGAAAACTCTGCATTGCATCTCTTTAACTTCCAATAGTCTTATCTCGAGCCTCTGCCATCGATTCACTTAATTGCTCCTTTTACTGCAAGGCGAGTGACATCCTCCATTATTTTACAATGCCCTAGTTTAATTGCGCCTTTGCCTTTATAATAGTTTTTCAGCTTTAAATTATAGGATTAGCTGTACGGAAGTTAATTGCTTTCTACAAATTAAAACCTTGACTTATGGTTTGCAAAGACTTTTCCCTGGTACTTGTACTTGTCAGGCAGAAGGAGTTTCAGTTGCCAATAAAATCTTTTAGATGGGCAGTAATCAAAAAGTCGAATCACGTAACCTTCCATTAATCCATTTTACTATTCAAGTCCAATACTCTTAATTAACCGGATAAATTATTATGCATGCGTCAGTGTTTTATTGGCCTGCCTAACCCATCGTACTACGTTTGTCTCTTTACATGGAGTTCGCTTGCTTTTCATTCTTTGATCGAAAATATACAACAGATTGCTGCATTAGAATTGCAGATATTTCATAGGTTCGATCTGCCATGATAGCGAGCTTTTAGCAGCTGGCTTTCCGGGCTTTCCCTAGACTTATTTGTAACTGTTCCTGTTCCATCCAACCCATGCAAATTTCGTCATATTTCAAATGTCAACAGGGACATAAAAATCACTCACGTCCTCTTTACAAACGACAGCATGCCGGTAAAAAAATTGTCTGATCCTATCAAGAGAAATGGCGGACGTAATGCTCCTTTTGTGCAACAATGAAGCAAGTAAAATGCATGTATGAATGAGAGTGATTGGGATCTTTATGCAGGTTTCTTAAATCAGATAGATACATATATTTTAGCTGATTTCACTACTGCTACTGCTATTTAAACATTCAAACCACGCTTATGTTTTGGACTGTGTTTGTTTACGGTTCTCGAGTCCAAAAATATTTTGCCCGAAAGTCTTTCACAATAAAACCTGTCCCATGCTTACGTGTTGGCACGTATCTGCACTTTATCAAGATCATTTGTTAAGTTTAATGTTTCGGAAAAGGAGAAGGTTGCTGCTACTCGCAGGAAAAATAAATATGTTATTGGAATGCAAATACGAGGAATGTAAGGATGAAAGTCTTATAAAGTGCTTTACTCCGATTATAATACAAATTTTGCAGTAACATTATATCGACTTCAACAAATTTGTCTTCAACTACAATCATTTGATGATAAAATAAACGAATTCATGTGTTTTGAAATCCTAAAACAGTATTTATAAAAGATTACGCTGAAAATGTAATGTAAGAAGCAGAAATAGGGATGTCAACCCAATGCATTCTTTCCGAACTTTTAGAAAGCAATTTTACTATTGAACTATTCATTTTCAAAATACCTTAATAATTTCAGTTTTTTTCAACTGATTCTAATCTTATCGACTTGCCGCATGATTTACATTGGCTGAGTGTAAACTGAATTTAAAAAAAATCTAAAAACTTTTGTACCCTTGTCCGTCGGACCGGTTGACATGGAGCTAATCTACTAAAATATAACTTCTACTTTTCAGCACACATAATGGGCTAATTTACGTCTTCTTTTTGTGCCAGGGCTCCCTTGGCATGTAACGAAGAGGGATTTGATGAAATGGAACAATTGGTCCTGCGGGCCGATTCGACCAACGGGGTTAGCATTTCAAACGGACAGACACCTAACCCATCACCGCTTCCAGGGTCGGGTCGCAACATTTCCCCCGGCCTTCGCTATAGAAATTTAGGAAAAAGTGGCCTTCGAGTCTCAAATCTAGGTCTAGCAACATGGATGCTCACGTCCGAAACTCCGGATGTTGCTGAGAGTGTCATAACGCTTGCTTACGACAATGGAGTGAATGTCTTCGACTTATCCGATGCTTACTCAGGCCCATCGGCCGAGGTCGATTTGGGAAAGATCATCAAGAAGAAAAAGTGGAAGAGAACATCTTTTGTTGTGCTGACTAAAATTTATTGGACAAACAAGTATGCCATTTCATTGATTACTTCTTCTCAAAGTTGCTTGCAGGAATGATCTCTTAGCCTTATCAAGTTCTATTCCTTCCCTTCGATTATATATGAATTAAGTGGTATCTCGATTATTTACAAATTATCATCAGAACGAATCGATCCTCATAAAAGGTAGATTACATTAACTACAACAGTCAGTAAGTGAAGTTTCCTTTAAAAGATCAATCCCGATATAACATTAACGATTAGTTGTGGAACCACTTAGGCTGATCGTGAGAGAAACAACGAAATCCGTATGTAAGACAAGCCCTGTAAATCTTCATTACGCTCGGATGTTCTGCAGTAGTTTATAATGTAAAAGGTCGTTTATTGACTATGGAAAGTTATACTTTTGTATTTTGTACCATGTGGAACTCTTGTCTAGTGCTTATATCTCTGTGATTATCTTCCCTACTACTTCTGCTCTTCTAGTCCTAAAAAGCGAATTTTTATTAAGGGTTGCTCGTAAAAATAAAATGAATAAAAAGATGCACACACGATCGCATATGCCTATGCCAGTAAACCTCATCTTCGTAGCTTTCTTACTTGAATGATTAATTCAAAGGAGTCTTCCAAGTGAGTTCCAAGTGAGTTCCAAATAGGCAGGGTTAGAACTCTGTAAGACGAAGGCTTGAGTAATTATTTATCAAGTCATACTCGGTGAGGCAGTAGCCGATACTTAAGTAGCCTTATGATTTAAACCCTTGCGAGAAATTATCACGGCTGAACCGGACAGGGCATCTTTTTTGGATCAAAGAACCAAATAAACTCATTTTTGAAACTATAAGCTATCCTTTACGGAAAAGCTCAATTTATTTAAAGTTTAAATCATTAAAATTAAATAGAGCTTCGAACAAAAAACTAGGGCAATAAATAAAGAATTACTACACCTTAGTGGAAGCGAAAAGCCTAAGGGTACATGGACAGAGTTTCTTCATAAAATTTATTAAATTATGTAGTATCATGCTTGCAGTTTTTGCCGTCTTTGACAGCTTCAGTTTTATGGGGTTTGCGAAACTGTCTTTCCTATCATGTGGAATACCAAATACTGCATTGATCAAGTTGGTTGGTGAAAGTCTGTACTTAATCGGGTTAAAAAAACCTCCTCCAAGCAGCTATATTAGCCCAGTCAATTGATATAACCTACGGGTGCTGTACTAAACATTTGACTGAATCATTATTCAATCTAAATTACAAATTAAACTGCGTATCACTTTACAATTACAACGATATCGGCT